>JAODAL010059542.1:0-21419 GCA_025379985.1 Phyllomedusa bahiana
CCCCCCCCCCCTCAATCAAACTTCACCGGGCCCCGGGATTTTTCCCCCACCCCCCTTAGTTTTTCCCCAACCCCCTCCCCCCCCCCACTCCCCCCCAAAACCCACTTTTCCCCCTACCCCCGAGGTTTCAAACTTCCCCAAACCTCCTCCCCCCACACCCAAAAAACCTTTCCCCCCGGACACCACTAAAAAAAAACGAAAAGAACTACCCCCCTCAAGGCCGGCCCGGGACCAGGAACAAGCGGGCCTGCCGGGGCACAACCATCAAGAAAAGGGGATCGGGAAGACGGCCAACCCCCGGGTTTACCAATACCAAAGCCTTTTGGCTGACGTTCCTCGGTTTTCGAAGTTGTCAATAATCTTCATGATCCCTTTACACGTGTCCGTGTCCGGGCAAACTTGATTTCTCTCCTATCTCCCCCCATCGAATTCGGGTGCCCCAATTTTTGCGACGCCTGTGCAAAAACACCTGAGCAAGCGGAAAATTTTTTGTTCCACCGGACCATTTCCCTTCCTTGGGATATCTTCCGACGGGGTTGCAAATGGACCCTACCAAATTGCGTTTTTGCAGTGGCCGCGCCAGTCGGACTTCGACCATACAATCTTTTGGGATTCCCCAAAACATTCCGCAATTTATAAAACCCATTTTCTACCTTGGTGGCTCCCATGGGGCCCTGTAAGAAAGGAAAATCCGAGATGTTGGTCGCCGCGGAAGGACTTTTTCCGAGTTAAAGACAGCCTTCTCCTCGCCCCCACCCTTCTGCCCGGTGTTATTACCCTTTTGAAAATTTAAATGCATCTGGATTTTTTTAAAATCCTCACCCAGATTGTGAAACCCCCCCCCCCTCCCTGAAAAATGAATTTCAGCTGACTGAACATACATGAACATACTGCACATGCATAGCCTTTTTCCTTAAATTCAGGGGGATTTTAAAATTTACGTCAGTAACATACTCCCCTGTATTGGCCCTGCGGGTTTCCCCCCCCACCCCCTTTCCCCGGGTTAATTTAATAATTGTTTTTGTAACAGGGTTTAAGCAATTTTAGGGCCCACTTTAAGAGCAGCTTCCTGGATATTTTCCCCCCCAGAAGCGCAGTCCGTATTGCCATCAAAGGGGGTATATCAAAAAACCCTAAGACAGTAAAGGTGCCCCCCACCTCTAAAAATTTTTTCACCAGAAAAAGAGTGGGGCGAAAAGGGAAGAGGGGGGGAAACCCTGGAAAAGTTAAGAAGGGGGCCCCTCTAGTCTGTGTTCTAGCTTGGGGTCAATCCGGATTGAGCTGTGTCCCTTTTCCTCCTTCCCTTGGGCCTGAAAATCTATAATGTGAATTCTTTCCAATTTTCCCTTTTATTTTCATAACTGATTGTTTTTTATGCATAGCATTGTTAAAAATTTTTTTTTATGTAAGCATTGTCCCTAATATCAATAAATTATCAGTAAAAACGTGGTTTTGTTTTTTTGCAGGGATCCTTTTCCTTGAAGGAGTTTTTTTTTTGGTAACGCTGAGAGAGCGTATTCCTGTAAGCATTTTTTTTTAGATTATTTTAGAATTTTTAGAATCAATTCCTTCCGGCGATTCCTTTTTGATTATTAAGGAAGGTGGTGGAGGTGTTTTTTTGGGGGGCGGAACTGTTTGTGGTGCGTTTTTATCTTGATTCGCACCTGAGTGAGAGGTGAGCGAAAGTGGATATAAATCCCCCCCTTTACATTTGGCCCCGTCAGTCTGGGAGTGCGTACGTGACAAATTGGTGGCAGAGCGGGGGGTATTTTTTTTTTTTATTCAGAAAAGTGCTGGTTTAAGCAAAAATCCTGCACAAAAAGAGGGCGTTCGGGTAAAGTCTTACAAAAAACAACTGTGTTTTCTTCCATACCCAAAATCGTTTCCCCCCCCGTTTTTTCTTTTCTATTTTTTTTTTGGGAAAGGGGTGCGTGGGAGATGGCAGCCCTGTATAAGAACAAAACAAAAAAATATCTCATCACCATTGGGGAAAAGAATAAAACCAGGGGAAAAAACCAAAGGTTACTGTCTGAGCCTGGAGCAAGTTTTACGCAGCTGGACCCCCCGGTAAGAACACATGACAACGCACGGGTCCAATTTGATGGAATTTGCTCCGAAAAAATTTCCCCCGGGCACCCCAGCGGCAGTTCTAAGGGGGGCTGGACTCTGCTCTGGCAGGTTTTTGCAGCAACTTGGCGCTTGTGACCCAAGTGCGCCTACAATTTATCCGCAATACCAAAATGGAGAGAGGGGCTGCTCCCAAAGAACGCAGGCCGTGCAGAGGGGCCACGCCAGGCAGAGAGAGAAAGAGGGGCCCGAGCCCGCACAAATAGCATGGTGCGGAGCTTAAAGGGTGAAGGGACCTCAACTACAGCGGGCCAATTTGAAAGGGGGAGGTTTGCCAGGGGCCCATGCCGGGATAAAACCCTTTAAAACCCCCACTAAAACAGTTTCCTGTGAGGAAAAAGAATGGGGACTTAGAGTTTTCCTACGAGGATTTAAAAAGACTTGCAGACAATTTTTTCCTCAGAGACCAGTGGGCAAAAAATTTTGCCCCCAGACAAAGGGGCAAAGCCTTGGAGGTTTTTTTTGGACCTCCCACCAGAGCGGGGGGGGGATATGACCCCCTAAAAGGCCGGGTCATAAAATACACCCACCCGGAGGTGTACGCGGAAAATTTTTCGGACCTGCAGAAAGGTCCCATGACGCTAAAAAGGGGGGGCACTTAAGTCCCACCTGAAAAGCAAGGGGGAAAAGACTCTTTTTTTTCCCACTTTGACAACCTATGATCAAATGATAAAGGACAGCTTCTCCTATCTGCCCCTGCAGGTTCACATTTTTTGTGAGGGAAGCCCAAGACGTCCGGAAGCGGCTGAAAATGGCAGACCCCTTGTTGCCAATGGAGCAAACCCCGGAAAACCCCTGATCCCCCTGGAGGGAGGTAAGCCTCGGGACCCCATTCTCTCCCCATCAATCGCCTGAGCACCTCCTGTACCCCTCCTGGGCCCCCGAGACCCACATGCCCTTGACTGATATGCCAAATGTTTTATTTTCAACCAAGTGGGCATGTTTGCCACTTGTCCAAACAAGCGGGGGAGTCCCCCGTGCCCCATCCCCCCCGAAAAGGGGCCCCATCTTTTTTATAACTGGGACTGAGGAGGAAAAACTAATCTTAAACCTTTCCCACCGTGGGCAAAAAAGTCCCCATGGGCTTCAAGACAGTGGAGAGAGGTGACGTTGTGTGCCCAAAGGAGGGGGATGCCAAAAAATTATTCCGGGAAAGACCAGGACCCTGACGGGTTTGGGGGCCCCGCTCTGCTATACCCGGGTGGGGTTTTTTCGGAGGGACGGGCCGAGGAATGAGAGAATGGGTGTTTCTGCTACTATCCCCCATTCCTTTTTCTGGTTTGGTCTGGGGGTTATGCAAATGAATATGTTCCACCCCCCTCTGAAGGCACCCCAGCAAAACCCCGGGTGATTCCCCACAGAGATTGGCAATGTTGGAAAATGCCCAATGTGAGGGAAAATTTAAATGGAGTACCTCTGAATGATGCCAGATATTGTACTGTGCAAATGAGTCCTTTATCATCCTTGACCCCAATCAGGATGCCTGCAAGCCTCAGCTTGGGTCGGGTGAGCAGCCAAGGTGAAAACTCCCCGCGAGATCAAATTGCAAATTGAGGGGGGAAAGTCGCAGCCCCCCCAACCCCCCCCACTGCGCCACTCTCACAGGTTTCAGTATCAGATCACAGGGCAGAGGAGCTGCCCCCTGCTGATCGATATACGGGGCTGGGGGCCAGAGGGCCAAACCCGAGTCAAAAAAATTGGGAAACCCTGATAGCACCCCACTGATTGTGGGCCCGAAACCCCCTGGGGGAAAAAGGGACTTCCCCATGCGCCCCTCCCCCTATCAAGAACCCCCCCCCCTGAGGTGGAAGTGTCTTGAAATATTTCTTGTACTTGCCTGCCTCTGATGTATCTAAACTTGGATGTACACAGCCCGTTATGAGGCCTGTGAGTATCCACCCGTTGTGCTGGATTTTACAGTGTCAGGCTGGTTGGGGCCCGAACAGTTTTTCCCAAGCTGTGTTTGGGCCCCAGATGTATCCCCCCCATAGAACTCCGAACGTTTGAACCTTGCTGACGACCCCCTGATGCTGGGGGCCCCTGTACTCAGCTGCCACATCTTGGACTGTTGTGGACAAAAGATTTATCCAAGCCTGAGGGGTATCTCAGACAGTTTGGACATTAAAATGTATCCCAAGCCCGGGGGGACTTTAGACTTTTTTATGGGCATTAAGATGTATCCAAACCTGAGGCGTATCCAGACTGGGCATGACACTGATGATTTTTCCAAACCCGGGGTGACCAGCTGTTGTAGACAATAATAAAGTTTAAGCCTTGGGGGTATCCCGTGATAATGTGGGGTTGGCCATACCGATCTGGTTTTTCCCTGATCCAAAACTCATGGATGTGCCTGAGCCAATGATGCATTCAATCGTTATGCACAGTAGAATGTATCCAAAAAGTAATGTATGTCCTGCCTTCTATGGGGGTTTTCCAACCCCCCGGGGTGTAATGGGACCCGTTCCAAGCGTTATACAAAGCCAGACGTGGATAATCTTTGCCAAGGTTATTCCCCCGGGGCTAGGGGGTAAAGGGTTTAGACCCTCTAAAAGGTGTGGGGGGGGTCCCCCCCCCCCCCAGGTAAGTGTTTTATGTACCCCAGCGGGGGTCCTCCAATGCCCTATCGATATTTTAAAACAGAAAGGGGATTGAGCGTGGTAAAGCCGATGGTCTCTCTCGCCGGGGGGGGACAGGTGGGTCAGGAGATGGTAGGTGAGCCATCCCCACCCCCCCAAAAGGGGGGGTGTTAGTAGCCATTGAAAATTGAAAGCTTGGGTCCCTTAAAAACCCGCAGTCAACGTGAAACCCCCCTCCCCTCCCTGAGAAATGGAATTTTTTGCATGGGTTTCGATCCACCCCCCCCCTTGCCTGGTTAATTACGAATTGTTTAGATACAGGGGCTTAAGCAATTTTTTGGCCCACTTTATAGATGAGCTGTCCCGGATACCTAAAAACCCACACCCCCCCACAAAAACCCTTCATTGATTTTCCCCCAGCAGAACGCATCCCTGTTTTTCCCCTGTGGCGGTAGTACGCAAAACCCTCTAAACAGTCAAGTGTCCCCCACCTTCATAATTTCAGCGAAAAGGTAGGCGAAAATGAAGGGGGGAAAAACCTGGACAGGTAAAACAGAGGGCCCGCCTCTAGCTGGTTCTAGCTTGGGGGCAATCCCGGATTGACGGCCCATTTCCATCCTTCCCCCGGGACCGGAAACATCTGTAAGTATGAAATTTTTTCCAATTTTTTTTCCCTTTTTATTTTAAACTGTTGATGTTATTATATCATTTTTATCATATTTTTTTATGTAAGCTTGTACCAAAAAAGCATTTTTAAATTATCAGTAATAGTTGGTTCTTGGTTGCAGATCCATTTTCCTTTAAGGAGTGTTTTTTTTTGGGAACTGCTGAAGAGCAGTGAGTTGACCTTAAGATTTTTTTATGTGTTTTTAGATTTTTGAATCAAATTTCCCTTCCGGGTGATTCCTTTTTGATTATTAAGGAAAGGGGGTGGCGGTGTATTTTTTGGGGGGGTGGAACTGTCTTGTTGCGATTTATGCTTGATTCGCTCCTGAGTGAAGGTAGCGCAAGTGGTATAACTACCCATTCATGGCCCCCAGTCAGTGCTGGTGAGTGTGTACGTGACCCCGGTTTTCCCAGAAGCCTTTTTCGTCGGAGGTGATGCTTTTCCGTGGGTTTTGGGGGATCCTACTCAGAAGGGGCCCAAGGGGAAGACACTCCTTGTGGGTTCTTCGCAGACTTTTTCGCCACCGAGGAATTATGCCATCGGATTGGAGCTCTTGCCCTCAAATGCCCGGGGGGAAAAGGGGGCCCTCCTTGGGGGAGCATCACCAGTTAGTGTACACCAACCCAAGAACCTCCGTCCTCCAGTCAGCTCGTGCCTTAACCCCGTCAAGCCCGGTGGCCTTTCTTCCCTTTTTTACTTCCCGGGTTTACTTCCCCCCGGAGAGGAAGGTCAAGGGCCATGCTCTCCCCGCGATCGGACGCATTGGGGGGAACCTGGGCCCCACAATTTTGCGCCGGGAACGTTTGGGCCAGCGGGGGTGACAGGCTCCCGGTGTCCTTGGCGATCAGTTGATTTTCGCTTCTACAGATTTGCCAAGGGCCAAGAGAATTTGTGGAAACTTGCACCACTTGTGCATACACCACAGTAATTCTATTTTAATGACTTCAGGTGCATTTGGGTTAAAGGTCTTTACTTTCCTTATTTTTAAAATGTCAGTTCTAGCCTCACTATTCCACTCTCTGAAAGACAGAAAAAAACACAAGTCCGAAACAAAAGATGTATACAACATTTGCCCGACAAAACAAAAACACATACCAACAAGTGTCCATTTTCGGGCCCACCCCCCAACCCCGTTTTGATATAGATCAATCTTGCGGGGTCCTCTCATCCCGGGACCAAATTTTTCCCATTCTGCGGGCCGGACTTTGGTTTTCCAAACAATTTGTAGATGCTAATCCTTGATTCCCATCCTCTGGGTATACCAAAACTCTGATTCTCTTATATTGGGCCTCGCCAATCAATATCTCTCTTGGAACCATGTGGAAAGCAAACATTCTTTGAGGGCTTCTCGTATCTCTGGGGGAGTAAGGGATAAAACGCCCCAAACTTAAAAAAAATTTTGGGACATGAGTCTCCTTCCTGCCTGAGGCCTCCACCCAATCCATTTTCAGTATGTAAGACAATTTCTCTAAGAACATCTTAAAAGGAGCGCTGACTCATGTATCCATGTTTCAAAAATGGTTTTGACGCCTGCCGCTGAGATCATATATAATAATTTTCCTGCTTCCCGGTTCACATGGGGTCATCTGGGTATCTACAGCCGAATATGGCCCATAGAGGTTTTTTTGGGACATAGTTAATCAAGTGCGTCCTTGAAAAGTCATCACTCGTCCCAAAATTTTGGATCACCGGCACTCCACAAGCAGTGGAAGATATCCGCTTCCAGAGCACCACATCGGAAGCATCTGTTGCTCTCAAAAATGCCCATGCGGTATCCCCTGACCGGGGTAATGTATGCCCTGTGGTACAACTGGAGGGACATCTCCCAGTAAACCCACTTGAGGGGAAGAATTTGCGACTGTTGGCAACGCTGCAAGTAGCGTGTAGACCTCCAGACTGGGGTCACTCCCGCCCATTCGCAAGTGCCATAGTTGAGCCTGAAAAGTCTAGTGTGCATGTAAAGCTTGTAGTAAAGGGGGAATCAGCCCCCTTTCAGTTGCTTTCTTAGCAAGAGCCTACGTGTTGAAGGGTCCCATTCTCTCCACGTAATGTGGAATCAGCGTTAGGGTGGTAACTGCGGCACATAAAATGGGAAGAAGGAGAAACCCCTTCCTCCGGGAATTTTAGTTCTTAGTTCCTCAAATTTTAAGACCCTATGCGTTTTGCATCTATTAAATCGTAGACAGATAGATTCCCCCTTTTTCCCACCTGTAGAAGTCCCTATGTGGAGTTCCCTTCTGGAAATCTGGATTACCTAAATTTAAAAATTTCGAAGCATAGAGGCATGGGGATGTAGCCCAAGGAGCGTCCTCAATTTCTGCCACCCCGCCATGTTGAAAATACATGGATTGGCTTAATCTGTTCGGGATTTGATGCAGGGGCAGATACATAAAATTTGCTAGTGAGATCTTCCCTAGAGACAATTGCTCCGCCTTGGTGTCTGTGTATACGGAAGTATTTTGCAACCAATCTGCTTGCCATACAATCAGCGCGCCACATTGTATGCTCGAATGTTTCGGGAAAATTAATACCCCCGTTGTCCTTGGCTGCTGCAAAATTATTAGCGGAATCCGAGGCCTTTTACCAGCCCCAGATAAATCGGCAGAAGAGCCCCATTCATGCTATCTCATCCTTACGCCTGATATAAATGGAAGGGATTGTAGTAGATACAGTAGCTTGGGAATTCCACCAATTTGACCAAGTTTCCTCTACCCACATAGGACAACGTAGTTGCCTCCACGCGTGTAGCCTCGTTTCCAGCGAGGTATATAGGGGGAAGTTATCTTTGTATAGACTGTAGGGAGCCTTGATATTGATACCCCCAAATAGGTATTTTGGCTGTACACCAATTAAACGGGGAAAAATGTGGTCACAAGGTTTCGGTGGCCCCTGAGCAACATGGCAATCGTTTTGTCCATGTTAACATAATACCCTGAAAGGGAGCCCTTCTCCTGCAGCCCCCGCAGCACCCCCTGCAGGTTGTGTCGCGGGTTTTTCAAAATTATCATCACATCGTCCGCAAAAGCCACTATATCCAGGATCGGGGAATCAGCCAATCCCACAGGGCCCAACTAGGTTTAGGAAAATACAATAGCATGGATCGTTTTTCAAAAATGTCGCCCCTTTTTTTCTGTTGCCCGGGCTACCATCTGCTCCTCTTCTCACCACCCTCTTCTTTGAGAACATTTTCCATCTGCACTGCCACAACACATCATCTCGGACCGAGGGGGTCCAGTTTGTTTCCAGATTCTGGCGAGCACTCTACTACCGGCTACAAGTGAATTTGGACTTTGCCTCACATATCACCCACAGTCAATGTCAGGTGGAGAGAGTTAACCAAGTCCTGGGCAGTTATTTACGCCACTTTGTCTCGGCCCCTCAGGATGATTGGTCCAGCTTACTGCCCTGGGCGAAGTTTTCCTACAACTTTTTGGATTCAGAATCTGCCGGCGCTTCCCCCTTCTATGTAGTCTATGGACAGCATCCCCACCCACCACCCCTTTGACCTCAAACCTCCGAGGTTCCCGCAGTGGAGTCTCTAGTTCGGGATATGACAACTATCTGGGAACAGACTTGTCAGTCCCTACAGCGAGCAGCGGTCCGCATGAAGACGAAGGCGGACAAAAAAAGGAGACGGGCACCGACCTTTTCTCCGGGTGACAAGATGTGGCTGTCTGCCAAATACATCCGGTTTAAGATACCTAGCTACAAGCTAGGTCCCCGGTTCCTGGGCCATTTGAGGGCTTGGAGCAATTAACCCAGTGGCCTATAAGCTCCGGGTTTACAACACACCATGCGATCCCGAATTCCTTCCATGTCCCTCTGCTGAAGTCCTTGGTTGCTGGAAAACCCCTTTCTTCCCAAAAGTCGTCCCCCCTTCACCTGGAGCCGAAGTCTCCAACGTGTTCGCTGTGAAAGAAATCCTGGCCATGAAGTCTATCGGGGGAGACGACATTTTCTCATCAACTGAAAGGGATTTGGTCCGGAGGAGAGATCTTGGGAGCCGAAGGAAAACATTTTGGACCATGAACTGGTTTTGAAATTTCTCTGATCAAGGATGAGGGGGAGGCCTAAGGGAGGAGGGGGGGAGGGTAATGTAACGGGGCTCTGTACTCCCATGTCTCCTGGGCACGGGGGCGAGTGGGGGCACCGTTTTTCCCCCGCCCATAAAACTTACCCGCTCCCTTTCTACCCCCCCGCAATTTTTCTGCTGGCTGGCTGCGCGTTTTCCGTACCTTAGGGCGCCCCGCCAAATTTTTCTCAAATTTTAAAGGGCCAGCCGCCGGAAATTGGTTTTTATTGCCGGGCCCGTTACCCTATATATTGGTAACTGCCTCCCGCACCTCCCCGCTGGGTCATTATCCTGTTGCCTTTTCTGGAAAAACGTTTTTTTTCTAGTCTTTTTCCCTTAAATTCCCCTGTTCCGAAAAATTTTCACCTACTCCCACGACCACGAACCTTTGCCGCCTGTTCCCAAACCTTAAAACCCCTCCTGTCCCCCCACTATAGCCTTTTCCTTCGATTCTTTAAACCCCGCAAAACCCTCGGCTGCCCCGAAGCCAAAATCAAGTCAGGGGTAGGTATAAATTAAAAAAAAAAGGGAGCAAACCAAAAAACAAATTTAAACAACCCGGGGCCGCGTTTTTTCGACCCCCACAATCCTGTTAAAATATCAGGAAAAAAAGCAGCACCCAATTTAAAAAGGGGAAAAAAAAGGGGGGAAAAATTAAATTTAAAATTCCAAAACCTTTCCCCAGGGCAACGTTTTGGCTCCCCAAGAGCCCTTTTTCAAGCAACCCCAAAAAAAATGAGACCAAACATTTAAAGGGGTACAAGGGAAAATTTGTCCCAAAAAAAATTTTTTTTGTAAGTATATGAAAACAACTTTCAATTAAAAACATAATAACTTAATAACCAAACGATACACCCCTTTAAAAAAAAAAGGGAAAATCTACCGGTCCCCTAAACCCTTTTTGGTTTAAATTAACCATTCTGAATAGAATTTTTTAAAAGTCCTTTTTTATAGATAAAGTTCCACCATTAAAAAGAGGAGGAACCGTAAATTTCCCAAAATTAAAAAAAAAAAATTAAATTTGGAAAATTTTTAAAAATTTTGATAAAACCTTTAAAACCAAAGGGCTTTAAAAGTAAAAATTTCCCTTCCTTTACATCCAAGAAGAGGGGAACGGGGAAAATTTTAAATTTTTTTAAAAAAAATTTTTTTTTTTGATGTTTGCTAAAATTTTTTTTTTTTTTCTTTTTGGGGTTTTTGATTCTTTTCCCGGGGGTTGGGGGGCCAACCCCCTAAGGTTTTTTTTTTGTAAATTTTTATAAATTTTTTAATTTTTATTTTTTTTTTATAAAATTTTTTTTTTAAAAAAATATTTTTTGTCTCTCCTGGTAAAAATTTTGTTGCAATTTGGGGCATGGATTCGGTTGGGTTTTACCTTTTGGGCTATTGGAAAGGGAAAAAAAAACCTTGCGCTTTTTAAACCCCTTTTTTACATTTGCGGTTTTTTATTTTCTTTTTAAGTAAAAAGTGAGGAATCCAAATTAAAAAGAGCAATTTTTTAAGTGTGGAGATTTGGGTTGCAAGTTTCATACTGATAGCCATGCTTACAAAAGTGGGCCCTGAGTCCTGTTCATTTTTTTTGTAGGTCCCTGGATATCTGTGTTGCCAAAAAATAAATTAAAAAATAAATAGATTGGGGGGTTTTTTGGGTTGGGAATTGGGAAAAAATTTCCGGTCCATTCCAAATTTGTTTTTATTCCCGGCATTGTCCCTTTAATCTATCCATCTAATTGGAGGTTTTTTTGGGGTTTATTGGGACAAATTCTCTTTAACCCTTTTTTCCCAAAATGGCTACTCGCTGATCTAAACCCCCGCTTTTCACATGTTGGGGAAATGACGGGGTTTCAGGTTTTTCTTTGCCCTTTCCCCATGGCATTTTGGTGTGGCCGCGCCGGAAAAAGGCAGTTTTCATCTACAGGATTCTGAATCTGTTGAAACATGTAGAAAAAAAAATCCCTTTTTTGAATTTAATATTAGGAGGCGTTCATTCCCCCCCCCTTATTTAAATGAGACTTAATTTTCAATAGGTTTTAAAATCACGTTAAAGCACTTTTTATTTAAAAAAAAATAATATAGTGGCAGGGGTGACTGTGTGCATTTTCAGGGCTCGCCCCAAGGGGGAAAATTAAAAAAAACAAAGGGACCTGCCTTTCAAAACTTGCCATTTAAAAAATCCTGCGTTCGGGGGGGGGGAGGGGGCCCTTTCGGTGTCTTTAAAAAAAGGAAAACTGACACAGAAACTAGAATGCTTTCCTTTCCCCCCAGGTTTTTTATCTCCTTTTCCCCGGGAAAGGACGTAGCGTTGGGGGGGAGGCCGCCCCCCAATTTCCAGGGCCCGGTTTTGGGCCCGTTTCCCCGTAAGGGCTATAAAAGGCCTTTCCAAAAACAGGGGATCGGGGCGTTGGGGCTACCACCTGAGGGGTGGGGCAACAGAGGACTGGAAGAGAGCTCAGGCCCCCCAGAGGCTGAGGCAAGCAGGCGGCTGCCTTCAGGAAGCGAATCCACGGGGCGGGTTTATAACCAGGAGGGGATCCGCGGGGCCAACGCAAGCGTTTTATAGCTAAGCCACCCAGGGAACGGAACAAAGTACCCCCCCGTTTTCACCAAGCCCGCCGAAAAGCGGGATGGACTTGCTTGCGGCGTGAGGCTCCCAGGTCTTTACCCCGACGTGACTTGCTTGCGATGGCGCGGGGGGAACGCGGGGACAAAGACGTATCCAGGGGGTATCAGGGACAGGCAAAAGGGTCGGGGCGGGCGGCAGAGGTCGTGGTCAAGCAGGAAACGGCCCAGGCAGGTGGAAAAACAGGCAAGGCAGGAAATGTAAGCGGGCAACGGGTAAAACGGGAAATCGGGACAGAACAGCAAACCCCAAGATGCAAGGTAAGCACACCAAAAACGGGCAAGGTTTTCTGGGGGCGTGTCCTTAATGGGACCAGCGGCCGTAAAATAAAAAATTAAGGGGCGCGCTGGCCCTTTAAATCCAGTCGGCCCCTCGCGCGCGCGCCTTAACAAAGGGCATCGCCGGGGGCTGCAGGCCGAGACAGGGCGGGACTGGGGAGACGGGGTTTCCCGCCCCGAAGAGAAGGACCCACGGCTGCGGGCAGCCGCGCACCTGCCCGGACCCCGAAACGCAGGGAGGACGGCCGCTGCGACCGCACGCCGAGCGCCGTGACAGTACCCCACCCCCCCCTTTGCCTCCCCCCTTCCCTTTGGGGAATTTAAAGGAACAGGGGGCAGTTGGGCCCCAGTTTCCCCGAGCCTCCTCCGGACCGAAACCCTACCATCAATAAGGGAAAAACCGCTTTTCCCCCCACCGTCTTTTCCCCAGCACCTCCTTGACCTCAAAGATGTTTATCCTATCACAATATAAAGGCGAGACGGATCACGGGGGAAACGGTTTCACACCACTTTAAGGACACGGGAAAACCCTTTGGGATCCTAGAGTCGGGGCAACGGGGTTTAAGGGGACTGGGTTCAGCGCCGAAGTACCATAAAAGGGCCCAAGTACTTTGGGGGCCCAACTTGTAGCGGCACCCCAAAGCGGATGTACTTGCGGACAACCAAACCCCGCTCCTGGGTCAAATAGGGGGGGGGGGGCCCACGATACCTGTCCCTGCGCTTGTCGGGGAGAGGCTCGTAGCGGGCCTGCGTGCGAGTTGCCAAGAGCCTTTTAGTCCTTAATTTGGGGATCCCTGGCAGGGACAAAGCGGGAGCTAGAGGAGAGGGGGCGGGGCTCAAGACCCCGTACCGGGCACAATAGGGGGGGCGGCTTTGACGTTCTTCCCATGGGGCCCAAAAGGTACAGAAATTAAACGGGGAAAAAAGAGCGACCACGGCCTCCGGGGATTCAAAAGGGGTTGACCGACTGCAAGGTTTTTAGGGCCCTGAAAATGTCAATAGGGGGACGAGCCCCCTCCAACAAGTGGCCTGTGAGCCAATCTTCCAGAAGCCAATTTTATGGTCAGTAACTGCGAACCCCTATGGTATAATTTTTCTCTCTTAGGCAAGGAGAGAAAGTCTTGGAGAAAAATCACTACTTTTCCCCAGTTTACCTGAAGGGGGATCTCTGCAGGAGACATCACCGGCACCCACCTGAGGAAGCATCGCCTACCTCCAGAATGAATGGGCGGTCTCTCTCAGGTCCGGGCGAGACAAGACCGGAGTCAGACGCGAATGCCGATTTGAGACTGATGAAGAATCTTGAGCTTCGGGGGCCAGTATTTGGATTTGCGTTCTTCTTAGTTAAGCGCCACCAGGGGAGCCACAAGCGAAGAGAAGTATGGAATACAATAGTCTAGTTGGCAAAAACCCAGGAATCGTTGAAATGGCCCGAAGGCCCTCCGTGTTGTGGCCACTGCAAACACTGCGGAGAGTTTTGAGGATCCATCTGATGCCCATATCAGAGTACGATGTTAACCCCTACAAAAGGGTAAGCCTGGTACGTGCAAAGAGACACTTCTCTGGTTTGGCAAAAAGCAGATGGGTGCGAAGTCCCTGAGACCTGGCGGACATGGTGGCGATGAGTTATGAGATCCGGAGAAAAGATTAAATATCGTCCCCAATGAAGACAATAACACAGCTGTAGAAGTAATCCCGGAAGATCTCGTTGACAAAGTTTTTGAAATACAGCAGGAAGCGTTGAAAGACCTAATGGCATAACCAGATACTCGAAGTAGGCCATCCCGCGTATTAACCGGCGTCTTCCATCATATCGCCTTCATCGAATACGATTAAATTATAAGCACCAGCGTAGACCAGCTTGGAAAATATTTTTGCGCCCTGCAGGCCGTCGAAGAGTTCAGAGTTCAAGGGCAGCGGGTAGCGTTATATTTATAGTATTTTTATTAAGCCCCGATAGTCGATGCCAGGCCGGTGAGACCCGTCCTTTTTTCTCCCGAAGAAGAAAGCCCCGGCTCCTGCCGGAGAACGAGGACTTCCGATGAATCCTTTGCGGAGGTTCTCCTTGATGTACTCAGACATCGCCTTAGTCTCCAGGACGGAGAGGGGGGTAAACCCGCCTCTGGAGGAGATACAGCCAAGTTGCGGTCAATGGAACAGTCATAAGGCCGTGTGGAGGAAACGTTCAGCCTGTCTTTCTTAAAAAGACATCAGCAAAGTCCCAGTAAGGCGTAGGTAACTGGAGGAGCTTTTGCAGACTTCAAGGGAGGGCGAACCTGAGGGACGAGCTACGGTTAGACAGGCAGCTGATTGACATTGCGTAGGCCCGCAACGCACGACTTCACCTGTGCTTCCAATCCAAGGTCGGGTTATGGGTCCTGCAGCATGGAAGCCAGAAGGATTCGGAGAGGGATCGATGCAGACAAGAAGTTTGCAACTTTGTTCCTCCTTGTGAAGGACCCAAGTCTGCAAGAAGAGTGGGGGGGCCCAGTATGGAAGCGGATAGCGTCCTAAGCATTTCGCCAAAAAAAAAAAACTGAACGCGAGAGACGAACATAGGTTTCTGCAACGGAATCACAGAGACGAAACTGGTCTCAGTTCCGTTGCTTATGAAAGTTCCCGCCGATCCAGAATCAATAAAGTACGTGGCCTGAAAGGTGCAGGTCCGGTGAAACGCCAAAATACATACGGCATGTCAGACGGGAAGAGGGCCGCTTCTGACACCTAGGTTCGCCTCTCCTACGAGCCCTAGGTGCGGAAGTTTCCCCTGGGCCAGCACCGGACAGTCCCCAATGAAGTGGCCAGAACCACCACAATAGAAGCAGAGCTGCTTCAAACGATGCTGAGAACGTTTCCCTCCTGGGACGGTGGGCTTTTCTCGACCTGCATAGGTTCCTCTTCAGAGACCCATCGGAGGAGGAAGATGGGGGGGGGGGGGGGGGGGGGGGGGGGGGGGGGTGGGGGGGGGGGGGGGGGGGGGTGGGGGGGGGGGGGGGGGGGGGGGGGGGGGGGGGGGGGGGGGGGGGGGGGGGGGGGGGGGGGGGGGGGGGGGGGGGGGGGGGGGAGGGGGGGGGGGGGGTACCACTGGAACTGGGAGCCAAACGGGGAAACCGGCGTTGACGGACGGTTTCCCGTTGAAGGCGAACTCTTGTTGCCTTCGGCCCAAGCGAATATCCACTCGGGTGGCTAAATGATTAGGTCATCCAAAGCTGCTGGTTGAATCCGAGCAGCGAGCTCGCCTTGATTCGCCCCGAGAGGCCCTTGCCAAAATGTCGCCACCAACCTTCGTTTATGTCAGTCCAGTTCCGAAGCGAGAGTGCGAAACTGCACCAAATACTGACTCAACTGTTGTGTCGCCCTACGAAGCCGGAGCAGTGCTTGCGGCAGGCCGGAAGAAGTACGGCCTGATCTCGAAGAACTGTGCCGGAACCCCGGAGAAAGATTTGGAGGTCCGCCGTCAGAGGAATCCCCTTCGATACCCATAGTGGTCAGAGCCCAAGCCAAAGGCTTCTCTCAGACAAGTGGCTGATAATGGAAGGCCACATTGGCTCGCTCTGTAGGGAATTAGGTGCCCCATCATCCACGAGGTGGATAGAGCACTCGGCTATGACCCCTCGGCAACTTCTTGGGGATCTCCATCGTAGCTGAGAGGGAAGTGCAGATGCAGAGAGGTCCCGAAGCCGAGCAGGTAGAGCAATGGATGCCAGAGCAACGGATGCGGGGCGCGGCGGCGCCGGTGCAAGGCAGAACGGGTCGCAAGGTTTCTGCAATCAATGGCCGCTACTGGTGATACGTTGACTCAGCTGACGACAGCTGTCGTGATGTCCCGGATAATCAGCAGAGGTACCCTGGCGGAATCCATGGCCAGTTTGACTATAATGCCAGGAGTGAAAGATCCGCTGGCCAGCGCAGCGATGATGCTAAGACCCACGCCAGGAACGGAATCTAAGTAGCCCCCCCGGTTTTCACCATAGCCCCCGCAAAGCGGGATGGTCTTGCTGCGGCGTAGAGGCTACCAGGTCGTTACCGCTGTCGTACTGGCTTTCGATGGCGGCCGGGGGTACAGCGTGGTACAAAGATACGTAATCCAGAGGGCGTAGTCCGGTACAGCAGAAGTCAGGGCAGCGGCAGAAGTTCCGTGGTCAGAGGCAGGCAGACGGTCCAGGGCAGGCGGCAAAACAGAACCAAGGTCAGTAAACGTAATCAGGCGGACTGGTACACGGGTGATCAGGACAGAACAGCAATACACACAAAGACGAAAGGGAAAAGCACACCAACAAACTGGCAAGGATTGCTGGGGGCGTGTACCTTATATAGGACCAGCGGCCGTCAAAAAACAAATTAAACGGCGCCTGGCCTTTTAAATCCAGTTTCCCGCCGTCGTGCGCGCGCCTTAAGCAACGGGCAAAGCGCGCGGGGGCTGTCAGAGCCGGAGAAAAGGAGCGGGGACTGGTGAGTACGGGGTTTCCAGCCCCGAAGCAGAAGGACCACGGCTGGGGGGCACCCGCGGACCCGCCCGGCCCCCGAAAGCGCAGAGGAGGCCGGGGCGACCCCGTGGCGCCGAGCGCCGTGAACTGGTTAAACGGGTTGTGGCGCGGCAGTGGGCCAAGTCCACAGTAGCGAGGGACGTACTCGGAAAATTTTTAGGGGGCCCAAAAGGGCCCAAGGCTTATTTTTATGGTTTTTTTCTGTAACTGTGTGCCCAATAAAACTGGCTGAGGCCAGTTTGAAACATTTCCCCCGTGTTGGAAGATTTTTTTGGCCCAAGATCGTTCTACCAGGGACGGGACCCCAAAAAAAAAGGGAGAAACCCCCGAGACAGGCCAAATGGCGTCTCAAAGTAAGCGGCAGTTTACAAATATTATAGTGAAATCTTGTCGATATTTAATTTTTGGGACTTTTTCTCATGTCTTATTACCCTATTCACTATTCACATTTTTCTATGTGAAACAATTTATTTGAAAGGACTTTTTTTGATATATTCCCTTTTTTGAATTTTTGCACTGATTAAGTAATTTCATTTCTAATTGCTCCCCCCCTTTAAAATTGTTTTGTATCCCCCTTTATTTTTCTTGAAAAAGGGCTTTGGAGCCAAACATTGCCCGGGGGACATGTGGAATAAATATTTTCTTCACTTTTGCACCAAAAAGGTTTGCCACGATGTAATGTTATGGGATCCCCAAAAATGGGTTTAATCACTTTTCTTAATTTTGTGTTACAAAAATTCAGTCGAGGAGCTACGGGGTTCCTTACCTGCCCTTTTTTTATTTCCCAATTTTCTATTAGATACGACCTACGAGCTCTCCCGGGCTTGCGCAAGAACACACTTCTTTCTGATGAGACTGAGCGCAGAAGCTTTAAAAGGCACGGGTAGAAATAGTTTTTTTTGTATACAGAATCCACTAGTTGTAGTTATTATCTGATTAGTCCCTGCTTTATCTGATAAGAGAACATGAAAAGTTTCAAGTGCTGTGGAAAAAAGGGTTTTCTTTTTAACAGAACCCACAAGTTGATTTTTGATTTTTTGAGTGAACTTTCACCGACCCTTATTCAGCTCGTGCTCTGGCTGTCTCTCTCTCTCACGCGGGGCTTGTTTACATTGTTCTTAGCAGATAAGGCACGTCCTGGCAAAACCCCTTTAAATTGGAGTGCTGCGATAACATAGGCATTTTTGCACTTTTAAATTGCTTTCTTGTCTCCATGGTTACAGACCACCACTGTGTGCTTTCAGTTGTGGACAGTAATGCAGAGTTATGAAAGACTGTCTGAGAATAAGTTTCTGTTGGCGGGGTAGCAGGGATGTGCATTGTCTTTCATGTGCACTCCCCCTCCCTCTCCCGGTCAGGCCACAGGAACTTATTCTCAGAAAGTCTTTGATAACACTGCATTACTGGTCATAACTGAAAGCACACGGTGGTGGTCTGTAATCATGAAGACCAGAGGCCTGTATTAGGTAAAGCATGCATAATTTGTAATAAGGTGCATTTTGAAAATTGTTTATTTTATAGTAACAGAACCTGCTGTCATGGGAATACCCCTTTAAGCAGATGGCTTGCCTGAGTCTACATTCATCTCCACATGATGTTTCTTCGTTCATCGGGCTTCTCCGGCTATTTGCACCTTCTTCTCTGAGCAAAAGCACAACATTTCCTTTTTTTGACAACTGTTTCTTTTTGCACTATAAAACTACGATGCCTAGGATCCTTTGCTGTGTCTTGTTTTTTTTTTCTTGCTCCCAACCTTAATGTTAGTGCATGACCCCTGTTTCCTACCAGTGTTGAAAGCCTTGATACGAGTGCAAAGGGGAGCCTAGTTTTAAAGGGCGTCCTGAAAAACAAAATTCCTTTTAGCCACCTGACCTCCTGGGCTCGACACAGAGCTGTTTTCTGGGTGTCTTAGACAGAGCTACAAAGCTTCCCGTCATCAAACAGCTGATGATTTAGCACTTCAGAAAGCCCACGGACAAATTAATAATAATATATTTCAAAAGTGTCTAACTATGGGAGAGATATGATTTAGAAAATATTTTGTTTTTCCTCTGGCCAACCACCTGTGACCTAAGTAGGTTGTACAAAACATGACTATTCTGTAGCAAAAAAGTGCCACACCTATACAATTTAGTTCAGTGGAGTTTAATGGCAATACCACATATGACCCAATGACAGAGACACTGCTTGTTAGAAGAAAACAGCCATGTTTATCTGATCTTGTATAGCCCCTTTATTTTGGAAAGCTGATATTTATTTCTCATTAATGAAAATGAATTGAATTGTTTGCATATCAATTCATTTTCATTGTTGGGGGCTTTTAATGTTACACTGCATCTTTGATTCCTCCCCGGGAAACATCTTATTTCCTTCAGCCCAAAATTTTAATAATGTGAATAGGATTCATGCTATTAAAAGATGGGAAACTGGAAATACCATGATTCTGATATGTGAAAAGAGTCCAAATGTAAAGATATTCAGGTCTGTGTCATCATTGTTCTAAGTATTCCTTAACCCTTTAAGGTCTAAGCCTGTTTTGGGGGTTTAAAGGGCCAGTCCTTTTTTCAAAACTGAATGCGCCCCTTTATCTGTGAATAACTTTTCAATCTTTTACCTTCCAGTGAAAACAGAGATTTTTTTCCCCGGGACACATTGTGCTTTAATTTAGAATTAATTTTTGTTGATTTTTTTCCTTGTTTAGGTTGAAAAAATTTAAAAATTTTTTTTAAAAATTTGCCCTTTTTAAAGTTTAAAAAATTTTTGTTGCAAACACATATCACACCAAACAAAATAGTAAATAAGAACACTCCCTAGTCACTTTGGGGGTTGGGAGTTTTTTTTAAAAAATCCTATTATTTTTTTGGACATTTTGGGGGCTTTGAAAATTTGTGCAAATTTTAACATTTTCAAGAAAATTTGCAAAAAGATTTTTTTTGGGAACCCGGCCACTTCTATGTGGTTTTTTAGGGGGTTGTATGTTAGAAACCCCCCTAAATGACTCCATTTCAGAAACTACACCCCTAAACAAAATCAATGCGCTTTTTGACTTTCCAAAAGGTCCAAGAAATGAAGGAGCACCTTCTTGTTTTAGAATATTTTTTTGGGACCCTTTTAGGTTTCTAACACATTTTTACTAAAGCTTAATAAAGTCCTTAAAAGACCCAATTTTGGAATAAATCCTCTGGTAAAATACTTCTAGAGGTTTTTTAGTATACTAGCCCCCCAAAAGGGTTTCACAGATGTTTTTAGAAAAGGGCCATGAAAATAAAAAATACATTTTTACATTTTTATTTTTTAAAAAAAGCCCCTTTTCACCCCAAATTTTTGTATAATATTTTATTAATTTATTTTTTTGTTGTTTTATTATATATGACAAGGGTTTGGAACGAAGTTAAAAAAGTCTCTTTTAAATGATCAACAGCTATAAAAATATGGTGAGGGGAACAGGGCTTGCAATGAAAAGGGGAATTTTTTTTGTGTGTTTTTTCCTTTTTGGCCGTGATATCACTGGCAGAAAATTGCTGTAACTTTTAAAATGGCAAACGCTGATCAGACAGCTTCCAAAAAAGTTTTACAGGGGCAGTGAAGTGATTAGGCAGTGGAGGGGTTAAAAAAAAATATTTAAAGGCCGTGACAGCCCCCCCCACCCAGGGACAGGACCCGGACAGGCACAGGACCCCACAGAATCCATCCCTCACGTCTCTCACAAACAGAGCCCTGGGACCTGGACACTGTAATTGTTGAGTGCCGATGACTGACCAATCCAGCGATTGTTCCGCAAGGGACTGAGTAATTTATCACCTCTGGTACCCGTGCATTTTGCTGTCCCAAAAACAGCAATTAGCCCAGAGTGTCACCCGCTCTGACAGGGGGACAGAAACATCCTGCGTTCCTGACCTCATGGTGCATTAACACAGGAACCATGACGTACAGGAACGTCAGGGTGCCTTAAAGGGGGGTTCCTATAACAGTAAGCGCTGCTGGCAGGACCGATTACTGTAAAGTAAGCAATTTTCCAAATGCATGTTATTGAAAAATATGTATGCTTTACCTCCTACAGGCCTTTTTTGCACCTTTAACTTGCTCTGTCCCCTTGGTAACCGACCGCCAGTGTGTGCTTTCAGTTATAACTAGTCATGCAGTGTTACAGTGACGTTGTATGTGGCTGGGATAGAAGAAACACCTTGACTCATGTGCACTCCCCCTCCCCAGACCTGGCCAGGCCACAAAAGTTTATTGTAGACAGTCTTTGTGTTACGCGTGTCCCTGCGACCCCCGTGTCGGGTCGCAGGCACACCCGCAACGCCGCAGCACCCCCGGCGGCCGTGCCCCCGGCCCACGCTCGGGACGCGGCCCCACCCCCGGGCCCCGGGCAACTTTCCCGTCACGCCCGGCCCGCCCGGCGCGCGCTCCCGCGCCGGGGGTGCACGCCGCACTGCCAGAGATTTTAAAGGGACAGTGCCCGGGATTGGGTTTTCCCCGGACGGCCCCCATTTAAACCCCGCCTCTTCCCCGCACCCTTTTCCAATCGTATGCCTTGTGCCTGGGGAGGGAAACTTCCTAAAAGGTTTAGTTTCCGTTTACTGTGTACC
>JAODAL010059543.1:0-21419 GCA_025379985.1 Phyllomedusa bahiana
TCGAAAATGAGCATGTACGATGGGGGTCGGCAAAGCGAGTGCAGCGCTCGGCAGCTCCGACAGGCAGACCCGGTTATTTTGGTCTAAATGCTCGGCGGAGGCGAAGTGACGAGGATCGGAACATGGAGAAGCAGATAGAAGATTGCGACAGAAATCTCGGCGCTCCGCTCCGTGCAGCAGGAGTATGATTCCGAAAAAATCGCCTTTATAAAGGCAGAAAACATTGTCAGAAAAGAGCTGAACGTAAAAAATAAACATAATAAAAAAAAAAAAAAAACTTTCCAAAACTCTAGAACGGCGCAATATCAAGAATTAGGATATTGGAAATTTCCGGGAAATACAGTAATTCAAATTCTCAAAGCTATTCTCATTGGTCGTCAGTGAACCCATTATAGCCTATGGAGAACTATTGAACAATCAGAATCAAAGGCGGGACAGTTCAAAATACAGTAAAAATACAGAAAAGAGCTGATTGGTTGAGATAGCGGGGGCTTGGCTAGCTCAGCCAATCAGAATAGGAGCGACAGAGACCCATTATATCCTATGGAGAACTATTGACCAATCAGAATAGGAGCGACAGTGGCCCATTCTAATCTATGAAGGAGTATTAACCAATCAGAATAGGAGCGACAAAGACCCATTATATCCTATGGAGAAGTTTTGACCAATCAGAATCAAAAGCGGGACAGTTCAAAATACAGACTTCCGGTTCCGGCGCCGGCGCATGAGGACGGGGTGAGGATCGGCTCCCCGCGCCCGCCGGCATACTACCGCCAATAGCTGCTCAAAGCAGCGCTGACCAGGCCAGACACCGTGGGCACTGCTCCTTCGGGTTCCGGAGCGTACTGCCCGACAAAAGCCGCCGGAGTCGCGGACTTCGCCGCGTCACTGCGGCCCTCAGATCGCGGGGAGAGCAGCGCGCAGAGGCCGGCCTGCTTCCTGAAGGGGGACAGCAGAGGCGCACGGCGCGCCAACAACAGCAGGGGAGCGGCCGACTTCCTGAGTGCGGGGTAAGGAGACCACTGCTGCCCCTGTACAGCCCCTGCACAGACTGACTAACTCCTGGAGGGGGGACCCTGATATGGCCTGCCCTCCGCACGTCTGCACCGGCAGCGGAGGGCTTACCCACAGACCTCCTGCCGTGATCAGTCAGCCCAGCCTGCAACAAGGGGCCTGAGGCACTGCCTCGCATATTTAAAGAGACACTGCCTCGCATATTTAAAGAGACACTGCCTGCAGACAACCTGCATACTAGCAGCGCGGAGCCACCACCTGCTGACCGCATAGCAGACTAGGCTGGCATCCAGAGGGGACTAACTCCCCACGTTCTGGCAGCACCACTCCCTGATGGAGAAGTATTTACTCCGTAGCGCCCAAAAGACCGGAGCTACACGAGAACAGCCTCAAGTTACACCTAAAATGGCTGCCGCCGGTCGCATGCCGGCCAGGGAAATAGAGGAAGACCACAGCAGTGCCTGCAGCAGCAAGGGGGAAGGTGATGCTGCAGGATCTTTCCTAGAACCTTGCTCAGCGGGATCCCAGGGCTCGCTGAATACAGCCTGCAATATGCCGATTGATTACAAGCTCCTGGCTACAGAAGTGGCAAGACAAATAGCACCAGATCTGCAAGCGGCTCTTGAATCACCATCCAGGCCTCTCTGCTCAAGCTACAGCAGGATGTTCCAGCTCACTCTGCCAGACTCGAAGAATTAGAAAGCAGAGTGAATGACCTGGAGACTGACAACAGCACTCTGAACGCCCGTCTGAAACTCTGCGCCGAGGCACAACTGGTGCAGCAAGAACGCATCGAAGACCTTGAAAATCGCTCCAGGCGGAGTAACCTGAGGCTAGTGGGTCTCCCTGAATCGTTCAAACAGCGCGACCTAAACCCCCTGCCAGGAAGAGCTGCCGCTGCCCTGGGCATCAACCACGGCTGCCGTATTGAAAGAATACACCGAGTAGGCCCAGAGGGAAGAACAGCCCCAGCGTCTAAATCTCAACAACGACAGAAGAGCTGCACTATGATAATGAAGTTCCTGGACTTTAATGATAAGGCTGAAATCCTGAGGGCGTATCGCAGGCTCAACAAGCCACTACTACTCCAGGGACACAAAGTGCTGCTTTTCGAGGACTTCTCCGCAGAGGTTTCCCAGAAGCGGCGCGCCTTCAGCAAACTCTGTACGGCACTATTTCAACAGAAGATTCGTTTCCAGATTCTTTACCCGGCCACCCTCAAGGTGCTGGATCCTGATGGCCCGCCCAGGTTCTTCAACTCGGCTGTGGAAGCGGAAGAGGATCTGCGCGACCTTATGAGCTCCAGAGGGATACCCGTCTCCAAAACCCCAGCTCGGTCAAAACGATCACCTGAGACGACTGCAGCTGACACCCTTGAGACCTCCAGGAGGAGACAGAAAGAGACCTCGTGGGCTCGCTCGCGATCTCTGTCACCACCTCCACTTTCGCCCAAAGAAAGCCGTCAGCTGAGACGGAGACGCCGACGGGACTCCACCCCTGACTGAGGAGACTGGTCACCCTGCTCGGCGAGGATCAGGTTCTGGGGAGGAGGTTGGACTGTATGAACATCCTTGGATCATTTCCCTTGTATAGAAGGCAAGAGTTGTCATAGGGGTCCTTCTAGACTTTCTAGACTGTCTTGAGATGCAAGTGCTCTCCTCACATAACTGATTATAGGCCAATCCTGAGAACTCTAGAAATTTCAAGGGTTTTCTGCCAGTGGGGGAGGGAGGGCATGGGTTCTTGTCAGGGAAAAGTTTCTTCATGCTAATGGAAAAAAGGGAGTCCTCCCAATGCATTGAGGGCGGGGCATGCAAAAGCCCCCCGTCAGCGTCATTTTATGTTCTTGCCGATTGGCAAAGGTTTACATGCTTATTATGTCAGTTTACCTGTTTGTTGATTTCGTTTATGTTTTACTGCGTCCATTTATCATTCTCTGACTTAGTGCCCCAGAAAATTTGCCTAAAAAGTCTGACCTTTCCGGAAACACTCAGTGCCAACCCACAGCTCTTCCATATAGAAATATCCTTTATATGCGGATCATTTCCTGGAACATAAAGGGGCTCCGTTCCCCAAATAAACGGATGAAAGTGATCCGGCATCTAAAGAGGCTCCGCCCTGATGTGGTCCTCCTGCAGGAAACACATCTGAAAGCTGATGACATTAAGCGATTGGAGAAGCTGTGGGTGGGCCACGCCTTTGGGTCCCCGTCCGTGCTGGGCAAGGCAGGGGTAGTCACGCTTATTCACAAAAATTTTCCATTTGAGCTGGTTTCACATGAGCATGATCTGGAGGGTAGAGTCTCTCATCTAGTCATTAAGTGGGGAGAATGTGACCTAAGCATCTTTAATATCTATGGACCCAATGGTCAGAACCGGGTATTTTTTAAGGAGTTAGCGGAGAGGATTTGCACCGATCAAAACCAATGCCAAATTATTGGAGGAGACATGAACGCAGTTGTAGATCAGGTCGAAGATAGAAGGGGAGGGCCGGCATCCCAAGTAAAAGGCAAGGGAATTTCCACGTCTCAAAAGGGAGTCTTAAGCCACCTCATGGACTCCGCTAGTCTTCATGATTGCTGGAGAGAAAGAAATCCCGATGAACGGGACTACACTTACTATTCCCCGGTTCACCAGTCGTGGTCTAGGTTGGACCATCTTCTGGTTTCTGATTCCCTTCAACCCAGAGTCGAAAATGCCAAAATTTTGAACATGGTCATCTCTGATCACTCCCCAATCTCAGTAGATTTGATGGAATTTTTTCCAAGGGGTACAGATTTTATTTGGAAGTTTCCTGCCTATCTCGCAAAGACAGATTCTTTCGCTGAGATGGTTAGAGGTTGGTGGATGACCTATGCTTCGGACAACCTGACTCACCGGGGCGACCCCTCACTAGATTGGGCAACCGTGAAGGCGGTACTTAGTGGCAGGGTCATAGCCTATACCTCTGGTCTATAAACGCAGACTGAAGGAGGCTACCTGACTGCCCTCAGAAAGAGTTAGGGAGACCTATAAGACCTATCTTGGAGATAGCTCTGATAGCCCAAGCGGGTCTGGGAACAGGCCAAAAGGGAGTTCGACCTTTGGGCAGATCGCACAGAGGAACTACATAGGTCACACTTACACTCCACACTTTTCAGGTACGGAAACAAATCTGGGAAACTTCTTTCCCGGCTGCTGAAAGGGGCCTATAAACCCGCACACATACAAGCTCTCCGCACACCGGAAGGTACCATTACCACTGACCCGGCAGGGATTAACGACACGCTCAGACAATTTTATGCCACACTGTACTCATCAGAGGGTCAATTTCAAGCGGAGGATGGACGGCGATTCCTCTCCAAAGTCAAATTGCCGCACTTGTCAGATCTCCAGAGGGAGGAACTGAATGCGGACATAACTGAGGAGGAGGTCAAGATGGCTATTCGCCACTTGAAGGCAGGCAAGGCCCCAGGACCTGATGGGTTCTCTGGGGAGGTATACAAAATACTAAGCGATCAGATCACTCCCATCCTCACCGAATATTACAACTCAATATTACATAATGAGCCTATCCGCCCAGAATCAAAAAACGCATACATTAAAATTTTCCCGAAGAAAGGGAAAGACCCGCTGCTCCCTGCATCATATAGGCCCATATCCCTCATAGACATTGACCAGAAGATCCTGTCAAAGATACTGGCTGACGGCCTCGCCGGTTTTATGCCGCAATTGATTGGACCCTCCCAAAAGGGTTTCATCAAGGGAAGAGCGGCGGTGGGAAACATCAGGAAAGTGCTAGCGGTATTGGAAAGAGTCCGACACAAACCACTGCCAGGAGAGAGGCCTGTCCTGGTGGCCTTAGATGCAGAAAAGGCCTTCGATAATGTGCGATGGGACTGGCTTTGGTTTGTCCTGGATACCATGGGAATTACAGGGACGTTTAGGTCGGTCCTCTCTGCCATCTATGATGCCCCAACAGCCCAAATCCATACTCTGGGTTTCCTTTCTCCAAAAATCCCCCTCCAGAAAGGGACAAGGCAGGGGTGTCCGCTTTCCCCCTTACTTTTTAATTTGGCCCTAGAACCCTTGGCACGGGTACTTGAGGATTCTGACCTCTTCTCGGGGATCCAGATAGGAGACAAAGAGGTGAAGACCGCTTTGTTTGCAGACGATCTCATACTATTCATGTCTGCTCCCCTGACCCAGCTCTCTCCAGTGCTGGAGTTGCTGCGATATTTCGGCACGCTATCAGGGTATAAAGTGAACGTGTCCAAGAGTGAAGTGTTAGAAATTGGCCCGAAGCTATCACAGTCCCAGTGGGCGAACATGGGATTAGACATTACCCGGGCTCAGGAACACATCACTTATTTGGGTATCAAGGTGGGTCGGACTCCGGACTCGATGTATAAGTTAAATATTCCCCCTCTTATAAATAAAATCTCCCAGGACCTGAAGCGTTGGACCTCACTGCCACTGTCACTTGCCGGTAGATGCCACGCCATAAAGATGGTCTGCTTCCCACAGCTGCTATACCCCCTACAGACCCTCCCATTCCTGCTCAAACATACAGACATCAACCACATTAACTCATGCTTCTCCAGATTTATATGGGCAGGGAAAAAACCCCGTATTGCACTACATAAACTAATCCTGCCAGTTAGGACAGGGGGGGCTGAATCTCCCAGATGTTAGGGGTTATACCTGGCCTGTCTGACCCGTCACATGCTAGACTGGATTGGGGGTCACTCCCGCTTCTCGAATTGAGAATTAGAAAGAGAGCTGATGCGCCCTTGGCACCCACAGGCCTTGCTCCATACCAGGTATCCTAAGTTGCCTTCTCTGATTAAGTTGTCCCCCCTGTTCCGAGACACAATAATGGCCTGGAAGGAGCTGAGGAAACGCTTAGGCCTTTCCTTCGCGCTCTCCAGGGACATGCCCATATGGGATCATCCCAAGTTTCCGATGGGTCAGAGCAATCCGATGTTTAGGAAGTGGAGGGAGGCGGGTCTGGCCAACGCGGGACAGTTAATGCATGTGAAGTCTCGGAGTTGGCTAAAGCCGTCGGAGATGCTTGAGAAGTTCTCCTTACCCAAATCACAACTTTTGGCTGCCTATCAGCTCTTCCATTTCTGTAATGGGAAGGACTAAAGATGTCCAAGGCATAGTTGCCAACTTTGGGAAATGAAAAAGCAGGGAAATTATTAGTGGGCGGCGCGCGTAAGCGGCAAAAAATTGCACGGCCACGCCACTTTTGATGGTATGCCATCGACCCTTCAAAAGCCACACCTACTCCACCTAACTGCATAAGGCTTTGGAAGAAAGCCAGGTAGATGCCCTTATAGCCAGGTAGTAGCCCCCTTTAACCAGGTAGTGCCCTTACAGGCAGGTAGATGCCCTCTCTTGTTAGCCAGGTAGAGCCAAATTTGTAGCCAGCTAGATGCCCCCTTTGTTAGCCAGGAGATGCCCCCCTGTTTGCCAGGTAGTGCCCAATTGTTTTCCAGGTAGTGCCCCATTATTTGCCAGGTAGTGCCCCCTTGTTGGCCAGGTAGTGCCCCCTCTGTTTGGCCAGGTAGATTGCCCCCATTGCTTTCCGGGTTTAGTGCCCCCTCTGTTGCCAGGTAGATGCCCCATTGTTAGCCAGGTAGTGCCCCCTTGTAGCCAGGTAGTGCCCCCATTGTTAGCCAGGTAGTGCCCCCTTTAGTAGCCAGGTAGTGCCCCCATTGTAGCCAGGTAGTGCCCCCTTGCCCCCATTGTTAGCCAGGTAGTGCCTCCATTGTTGCAGGTAGGCCCCCCCATTGTAGCCAGGTAGTGCCCCATTTGTAGCCAGGTAGTACCCTCTTTAGTAGCCAGGTAGTGCCCCCATTAGTAGCAGGTGGGCCTCCATTGTTGCCAGGTAGTGCCCCCATTGTAGCCAGGTAGTGCCCCCCATTGTAGCCAGGTAGTGCCCCCCATTGTAGCCTACGGTAGTGGCCCCCATTGTTAGCCAGGTAGTGCCCCCATTGTTAGCCAGGTAGTGCCCCCTCAGTTGCCAGGTATTGCCCCCATTGTAGCTAGGTAGACCCCCCATTGTAGCCAGGTAGACCCCCCATTGTAGCCACGTAGTGCCCCATTGTAGCCAGGTAGTGCCCCCATTGTAGCCAGGTAGACCCCCATTGTAGCCAGGTAGTGCCCCCATTGTTAGCCAGGTAGTGCCACCTCTGTTGCCAGGTTTTGCCCCCATTGTAGATTGGTTGACCCCCAATTTTAGCCTGTTTGACCCCCAATTGTAGACAGGTAGTGCCCCCATTGTTGCCAGGTAGTGCCCCCATTGTAGCCAGGTAGTACCCATTGCAGCCAGGTAGTGCCGCCATTGTTAGCCAGGTAGTGCCCCCATTGTTAGCCAGGTATTGCCCCCATTGTAGCTAGGTAGACCCCCCATTATAGCCAGGTAGACCCCCCATTGTAGCCAGGTAGTGCCCCCATTGTAGCCAGGTAGACCCCCCATTGTAGCCAGGTAGTGCTCCCATTGTTATGCCAGGTAGTGTGCCCCCTTTGTTAGCCAGGTAGTGCCCCCTTGGTTGCCAGGTATTGCCCCCATTGTAGCAGTAGACCCCCCATTGTAGCCAGGTAGACCCCCATTGTAGCTAGGTAGACCCCCCATTGTAGGCTAGGTAGACCCCCCCCCCCATTGTAGCCAGCAGTGCCCCCATAAAACTAATAATATAAAATTAAAATCCAAACTTTACCTGACTGGCTCCTGCAGAGCGGCCCGCTCCTGGACATCTCCTCAGCAGTGTACAGGGGAATGTGAGTGCAGCTGCGCGTCATTCCCTGTGACGCTGACATGTGTGTACGGTGCACAGCGGCGCCGGACATACAGGGAGAGGAGGCCGGAGGAGCGCTCCCTCTGCTCCTCCCTGCTCAGCGAGACTCCGAGCGGTGACGGACCTGCCCCGGGCATTCAGCCCAGTCTGCCCAGTGGGAAGCGGCCGGTGGCGCCATGGAGTAGGCAGGCAGCGCTACTCCGGCCAGCGGCCATTTAAGGACCCCCCCCCTGCCAACTCCCCCGAGAGGGCGGGTGGGACCCCAAATAGCGGGACCCCCGCCAAAAACGGTGAGAGTTGGCATGTATGCTCCAAGGAGACCATTCCTAACGATTTTGACACTTTTGTCACCACTCACAGGGAGACATATTGTCTATCGAGGCTCTATGCTGACATGAGAGGGTGGTGCAGGAAACGTGTAGCCTCCCAGGCATTTCACTACTGGAGCCACCGATTGGGAAATGCCCAGATCCCAGATATGATCCCGAAGGGTGTGGTGACCATACGAAACACATCATCTGTGAGACCTGGCGGGAAACTTACTTCAAAATAATTCACAACGCCATCTACGCCTTCAATCTCCCCCCCCATACCCTTTAAAAGCGGCACACAAAAAAACGGACCCCCCTTACGTCCCAGGCGAAAAACGTTGTAAATCCGCTCCCCGGTTTATATCCCATCCTTTCTAAAAAAAAAAAAAAAATAATATCCCCCCCCCCAAATTTTTTTACCCCCCCGCCACCCTCCACCTAAAACGGTTTCCCCCTGCCGGATAGCGCCTCAATGGGAATACCGAGGAGAGACGTCGCCGTCGTCATCCTACTGATTTTATCTTCGCACCCTCCCTGTCAGGGGGGGGGCCCTCTGGGATGTCGGACCCTTTCTGGGGAGCGATTTGAAATCCCGTATTTCCATTTTTCTCTCTGTTTCTCCATGGGTGGTTAACCCCCCCCCCCCCCCCAATGGAGTTGCTTTTTTCAATTCGTTCAATTTTTTTTTTCTGTTGGAGAGCGCTTTTTGGAAATTTCCAGAACTCCCTACGAGCCTTTGATGTCCTCGGCCGAGGGGGCCTTGCCCGATTGGTGAGTTTACGCTTTTTTCTCTTTTTTTTCATGTTTCGGGAGTATTCTGGAAATTTTTCAAAACTTTATTGTAAAATTATTTTGTTTACTTACCTTGAGGGGGATTGCGTTTCTTTCCCTGTCTTTTTTTCATTTGATTGTCTTTTGAACTTGGGAGCTACTTAATTGGCCCTTCTGTGGGGCCCCCTGCCAGCTTGGCTGTCCCTCTAGGCGGGGTATCCCTTTTTTTTCGTATTTTTTCCTGTTATGGAAAGACACTCGGGAACTTCAAACCCCATTGTGGTTCAGCTGCCTGAAAAAGACTGAAGTTTGTTTCTTCTTTTTGTTCTCCATGCCGTAAAAAAATATTTGGCCTTCCAAAAACAGTTGACGAGTTTTTTTATAATCTTGCCCACCGGGCTGGGGTTCCCCCCCACCTGGGGGAACTTGTTTTTTTATCTATCTCCCCCAATCCCCCCTTTAAAAGGGGGGGGGGGGTAAGGGGGGAAAAAAATTTAAATGCTTATGTTGATTTTTCCCTGGAAAAATAGTTGCCCCAAAAAAAATCTTTTGTTTTTTTTTTGTTGGGTTTTTTAATTTGGGACTAAAGCCTTGTATGTTTTTCCCTTTTTCCCTTCTTTTCCCTTTTCCCCATTAATTTTTCTTCCTTTTCCACCACCAAACCCTTTTTCCCCCCTTTCATTTCTTTTTTTTAGAGGGGCGGACCCCCATGGAGGTGAAATCAAATCTCTGATTTTTTTTCCCCCTTTTCCCCCCAGGGGTTTTTTGGCCCGATGGGAGTTTCTTCGCAAGCCTGGGGCCTACGACTTTTTGTAGTCCGTAGTTTATTTCCCTCAGCAGGCACTTTCCCCTGCTTTAGGTCCCTTTTATTTCCCCTTTTCCCCCTCCCCCCCCTCCCCTTCTTGGTGCAGATAATCATTTTTCAGAGGGCCCGCCCTGACGGTAGTTTCGTTCAAGCAAAGGGGGCTTAACCCCCCCCCCCTAAAAGAGAGCCCAGGTGTTGTATCATTTCCAAAAAAGAAAGCTAAAATTTTTTTCTCCAAGAGACCCATTTTAAAAAAGGGTCAGCTCCGTTTTTGCGAAAAAAAATATTTTTCCAAAATTTTTTTTCCAAAACCCGGGAGTCCAGTCCAGGGGAGTGGCCATTGCTATACATGGGTCGTTAGCCACGGGGTTCAAATTTCAAGTGGCCCCTTGGGCCCCGATATATATTCTTTCGATCTTGATTGAGGCCATGCGTTCACTTTTTTAAATGTATCCCTCCCCAGGACAGTTGGTCTTCTTTCAATTTGTCAATGTGTTGTCACCATTGGTAAGGGTAGGATTGTGCTGGGTGGGGATTCAATTTACTTTTGCCCGATCTGGATAACCCACGGGGAAGCACCCCTTCGTACCGCATATTAAAGGATTAGGAAGTTTTTTAAATCTATTTAAATTTATGCGACGCCTGGTTTGAACACCCGGAGATAAAGAAAATTTTTTCTATTCGACCCCTCAAATTCTATAGTCCGGGTTTGATTATCTAGATCTCCCAAGCTCCCTTCCCAGGGTTGCCTCCACCTGGATAGGTAATATAATTTTGGTAAACCCTTTTCTCCCGGTTTTTACTGAAATTTTTTTGACCCCTTTTTTCTCAAAAACCGGCTGGTCTTGGCGATTTAATGAGTCTCTATTTTGGATACTGTGGTGTGGCCGATTTAGAAAGCCTCAAATATTTTAAATAGATTTTTTTCCATGATAATTTTCCCCCCGAATGTACAGTGGAAACCCTTTAAAGTGCTGTTTGGGGGGTACTTTGATCAAGCAGGGAGCAGATTAAAAGGACAGAGCCTCCAAATTAAGGGGGTCTGCAGAGGGGAGAACCTAGAGAGTCCCCAAAAAAGGCCTATCCCCAGGGGCCCTGGCTGTTTTTGTAGGAGTTTTTGGATCAAAGTTCCCTTAAATTTTTCCCGGGCGGCTTTCCCCTGCAAGGGGGCCGTAGCAGATTTTACGATATGGGAATAAAACGGGTCGCATTTTGGGCGCGTGCACTCCTCAAAGATTCCCGGGTCCCATATTCCATGGTCAAGACAGCTAGGGCCTATGGTTTTACGCCCCAGAAATAAAAATGCTTTCCTTTCCCTTTTTTATCAGATTTTAAAAACTTCAAAACCTCCGAACCTGTCCAGGGGTTTTATTCAGTCCAAGATACACCCCTCGTTGTTTCGGAATCCGTCCTTTCTAAATTTGGGAAGCGCCCTTTACTTGGAGGAACTTTCTGCAGTTATAAAAACCTTCCGGGGGAAAAGACCCGGGGCCCCGGAGGATTCACGAGTAATTTCTATAAAACTTTCGGGCCCTTCTCTCTCCAGTTTTATTGCCGTTTTTAAATTCCAAATTTCCACGGCCCAATCCTTTTTTAAATCTTTCTCGGGGGGCCCCAAGGCCCGGTTTTCCCCCCAAAAGGGGAAAGGACCCCCCTCTTGCGGTAGTTATCCCCAAATCTCTTTTTTGAACATCGATTTTAAAATGTATGCAAAGGGTATTGCAAACAGTTTAATCCATTACTACCAACCTGGTGCATCCGGATCAGTGGGGTTCGTCCCGGGGGGGAGGCCCCGGACAACACCCTAAAAACAGGGATTTTATGCACTATGCTCATCTGCTCGGTCCCCCCGTGGTCCCCACCCTGGATGCCGAAAAACGTTTGACAGAATTTCTTGGGGTTCCTTTTTGGCTTCTCTTCGGCGTCTGGGGATGGGACCGTCTTTTTTTGCTAGGGTTTTTGGCCCTTTTAGTTCCCCCCTCAGCTCAACTTAAAATTTAAGGCTCTCTGTCTACCCCCTTTGTATTTACAATGGACTCGTCAGGGATCCCCCCCCTACCTTTATTGTATGTCCTGGTGTGGAAAAACTGATGGTGTATACATTTTAACCCGGAATCAAGGGGGGTGATGATCGGGGGACACTAAATGTTCAGCCTTCGCCCGAACCCCCCCTTTTGGTCTTTGTCACGGACCCCTTTTACTTCTAGCCGGGTGATGTCCGAGCTGGAACGATTCGGCTCTTGGCAAACTTCAGGTCAACATTTCTAAATCGAAGCTCTGGGTTCAAAAACTCCGACGCCGATCTCAGATTTCTTAAGTCTTCCTATCCGTTTGCCCGGCCGCAAGGGGCCTCGCTTATTTAGGTATTAAGATCCCTAGGGACCTCTTAAACTCTTTAACTTAAATTTTTAGCCGCACTTCGGAAGATTTCCTCTGACCTGGGGGGTTGGGGGAGGGGGGGTTCTCTTGGTTCGGCAGGTAAAATTCTAAGATGACCTTTTACCCCGCTTACTTTACCAGTCAGACATCCCTGTAACATCCCTAATCCCCTTTTTGGGAGAGGGTCCAACGCCTTTGGTTGGCCCCCTGGCCGCCCCCGGCTGGCTTTAGGCTTAACTGACCTAAGGGGCGGGGGGTTTGGGTCTCCAGTTGTAAAAAATAATATGGGGGCTGCTATTCTGAATTCCAATCTTGTGCCCGGGGGGCTACAAACGGTGGGTCCAAATTTGGGGGGTGCCCCCATGCCCCCTGTCTTTGGCATCGCTCCCCCTGGATTGGAACCCGTTTTTAGGGAATAAATACCCCCTTTTTTTTAGTATCAAACCCTTAAAAAAAATTGTGACATTAGGCTTCTTACAGTCATAGATAGAAACCGGCCCTTTTCTTCCAATTCGATAACCCCCATGTTCCCCCCAGGCTAGCGTACCTCTCTTTTTGGGGGGTTCTAAACGTAAACCATTGCGATTATAAATCTGGTCTTTGGCCCCAAAAAATTATCCTTTTTATTCTCCCCTGCGGAAAATTTCCGGTAGCCCGCTTTTTTTTTCCCCAAAATGCCCCTTCAAAAATTTTTTCGCCTCATAAAAGGAAAGTAGTGGGTTTCACTAGACCCTTTCTCCTTTGAGAGCTATTTTATTTCTCCCCCCCCTAGGGACACATTTTTTATTATTTACAAAAACGTATCTGCTTCATGCGAGGACACTCCCTTCTTTTTGTAAAGTTTGGGAGGCGGGAAATGGGCAAACCTTCTGCCCAAAAACAGTGGGACCGGGGCTTTACCCCACAAAATGAGAGTCATTGCCCCAAAGCAAAGAAAAGGCTTCAAAATTCTTTTCGGGGGTATGGGTTCCCTTTTTGATTCACCATTTGGGTTCCCGTCAGTGCCGGATCCCTTTTTGGGATGTGGAGGGGAAATTAAAAGGAAAATGCTGCATGTGTGGTGGGACTGCCGGCCCCTTACAATTTTTTTTTTTGGGTGTGTCTATGACATTTGTGGGAGAGTAATGGTTTGAGTTTTCCGAGGAACCCCTGAACAGCTCTTTTTTAGTCCGATTGCCGATGTCCACTTACAAATGCTCATTGCTACCCCTCTTCTTAGGGGCCCCCAAAACGGGTTTTCCCCCAAAACTGGAGATCCCCCCACTCCCCCCCCTTAGCGGAGTGGTGTCGGAGGTAAAACATTTGCCCCATGGGGGAACTCTTGGCTTTTCCCCGACAGACGGGGACAACAATGCTGAAAACATGGGGGCTTGGCTCTCTTTCAGTCCTCTCCCCGGGATTTCGCACTTTTCTGAGTTAAAAAGGCTTTGGGTGTAGCCTTAGGCACCCCCTGCTCTTCTCCTGCGCCTTAGGGGGAAAAGTGTGTTTTTGGGCACTGGATTCTGCACCATTGAAAAAATTTCCCTACCCTCAATACCTCCTTCCCCCTTTCCCTTTCCCTTTCCCCTTGATTGTTTCTACTCATTCTTTTGTGAATAATACTTTTAAACATTATTTTTATGATGGGTTCCTTGTGGGTACCCTTACGGATGTGTTGGGACATGTTTCCCCTTTATTTTCCATACTCGATTTCTGATTAAATTGGTTAATTTTTTGCCATTTCGTAAATTTGATGTTTTAGATTTTTTTTTCGGGATGTTGAAGTTATGCACTTTTTTTTTTTTATAACTTGATGGTTGTATTTATGCTAATGTGCTATGTGTCATCTTTTTAAAAGTTGAGACTTTTCAGTCTTTGTTTCTTCAATGCCCCGTATTTATATAATATTTTAAATAAAACGTTTTGAAAAAAAAAAAAAAATAAAAAAAAAAAAAACGGACCTATGCACGGTCTGGGGGAATGCGTTACAATCAAACCTACGGACACATCCTCAGTATATTCAAAATTCACTTCGGGGTCACCTAGAGAACATATGAATCCGACTTCCACTCCCCCCGGCTCCCCGGGCCGGATGGGAGAGGGGGTTGAGGATCAGTCCCCTCCACCGGTTTTTCCCGGAAAATTCAATTGCCCTTTTTCAGCAAAACGAGCCTCTTCGTTATGCTGAAGCCACTCTCCCGCCCAAATTTCCCGGGTCATAAGAGCTGGGGAATTTTTATAGGACAGACTGGGACAGGAGGGGTAAGGAACCCCAACCCAGGGGTTTTTCAGAAAGTTGGAGAAACCTTTTATGAATCGCATTTTGACGGGGGATAGAAGCCTTAGCAGAGGGTTAAATATACCGATTTGGGTTTTTTGGGGGGAAAAGGGGGCACGCTGGGAGACTTCAGGTCTAGGGAAATTTGGCCCTTTAGTAGAGGTTTAAATTTAAAGGCCACACCGGGCGCAAGAGTGAAGATAGGGAGTTGCATTTATGTGTTGATATTTTTTTTTAATTAATTTTATTTTGTTTAATTTAATTTTTTTTGTACCCCTTTTAAATTTATGTTCTCTCTTTATGTATTATTAATATTCCCGGCACAGGCCCGGAGATTATGCAAATAGTGTTGACCCCTATACATCAGGATATGTGTTCACTGTTTAAAAAAGTTTGAAAATGCAATAAAATTTGTTTAAAAAAAAAAAAAACATTAAAAATACAGAAAAGAGCTGATTGGTTGAGCTAGAGGGGCTTGGCTATCCCAGCCATTCAGAGCGCGAGCTACTTCTCCCATTATAGTCTATGGAGAGATGGGCGCATGCAATCTCGGCGCTCAGCGCCGTGCGGCATGAAGTATTAATCAAAAAATCTTTTTTATTAAGTGTAAAACATTATCAGATAAAGAGCCGAACCCTTCTCTAAAAATAAATCAGTTGCAACCCCGAACAACGCGTTTGTCACCGAGACCGGCGCTACATAAGGAATTGCAATAAAGAGAATTGCCGGAAATACAGTAATTCAAATTGTTTAAGCTCTTCTCATTGGTCGGCAGAAGCCAGCCAATCAGAATAGGAGCAACAAAGTCCCATTATATCCTATGGAGAAATATTGACCAATCATATTCAAAGGCGGGACAGTTCAAAAATACAGTAAAAAGGCAGAAACGAGCTGATTGGTTGAAGCGGCGGGGCTCGTCAGCTTAGCAATCAGAGCGCAGCTACTTTCTCAGAGTTTATGGGAAAAGAAATTGCGAGCAGCGCTCTATGATTGGCTAAGTTAAAAGAGGCGCCGGTTATTTGGACCAATGGAGAGAGCGAGCGACGCTCCTATGGGTTTTCTAATGCAATCTGAAATAAAACTGTACATGGCCGAAATCAAATGATAACACTACAGAAGTTGTCCGATCTCTTATAAAATGAATAATATATGGGGTAAAGAAAAAAAAATATAATTCAATAAATCAGTTATATTTCTTATTTCGTTAGCCAAGGATCAATAGTAAGGGTGTAACGAAAATAAAGAAATTAACCTGATTTTATTGAATTAATTTTTTTTTTCTTTACCCCCATATTATTATTCGTTTTATATAGAGATCGGGACAACTTCTGTAGTGTTATCATTTGATTTCGGCCATGTACAGTTTTATTCCAGATTGCATTAGAAAACCCATAGGAGCGTCGCTCGCTCTCCCATTGGTCCAAATTATTATTATTATTATTATCATCATTTATTTTGGAGCGCGCTTGATTCCACAGCGCTGTACATTTCAGGCGGGTACATAAATAACATTGGTCAGACAATTACAAAGTGACAATAAGTGACTAACAACTGGTACAGAGGGAGAGAGGTCCCTGCCCGTGAGGGCTTACAATCTACAGGGGAGGGGTGAAGAGACAGAAGGTGAGGGTCAGACATGTTTGTGGGGCGGAGGAGTGCAACACGGTTAATGTTGGTTATAGGCTCCTGAAGAGGTAGGTTTTCAGGTTACGTTTGAAGCCGATGAGAGAGGAGGAGAGTCTGATGTGTTGGGGCAGTGAGTTCCAAAGTGTGGGGGAAGCACGGGAGAAGTCTTGGAGACGGTTGTGTGAGGAGGTGATAAGAGGAGAGCAGAGAAGAAGGTCCTGTGAGGAGCGGAGATTGCGTGAGGGGAGGTATTTAGAGATTAGGGCAGAGATGTATGGAGGGGAGAGGTCATGGAGTGCCTTGTAGGTCATGGTTAGTAACTTGAACTGGATTCGCTGGGTAATGGGAAGCCAGTGAAGGGATTGACAGAGAGGAGAGGCAGAGGAGTAGCGAGGAGAGAGGTGGATAAGACGGGCAGCAGAGTTAAGGATGGTTTGGAGGGGAGCGAGGGTGCTAGAGAGGAGGCCACAGGGAAGGATGTTGCAGTAGTCGAGGCGGGAGATGACGAGGGCATGGACAAGCATTTTTGTGTGCTTTCAGAGTTAAGAAATGAGCGGATTCGGGAAATCTGTTTTAGGTGGAGCTGACAGGCAGAGGTGAGGGTTTGGATGTGTGGTTTGAAGGACAGATTGGAGTCAAAGATTATCCCAAAGCAGCGGAACTGTGGTGCTGGGGAGAGAGTGTAGCTATTAACAGTGAAAGAGAGATCAGGTGGAGGGATGGAGGGGGATGGTGGAAAGATGATGAATTCAATTTTCTCCACGTTTAGTTTTAGGAGACGGGAGGAGAAGGAGGAGGACATGGAGGACAGACAGTCAGGGATCCGGGAGAGAAGAGAGGTGACATCTGGGCCGGAGATGTAGAGTTGGGTGTCATCAGCATACAGGTGGTAATGAAAGCCGTGTGAGGCTATGAGCTGACCGAGGCCAAGGGTGTAGATAGAGAAGAGTAGTGGGCCCAGGACTGACCCCTGGGGGACACCGACAGAGAGAGGCTGGAGGAGGAGGTGGAGCGAGAATGAGAGACGCTGAAAGTCCGATCAGTGAGGTACGAGGAGATCCAGGAAAGAGCCAAGTCGTGATGCCGAGGGAGGAGAGGATGTGTAGGAGAAGTGAATGGTCGACAGTGTCAAAGGCGGAGGACAGGTCTAGGAGGAGAAGCACAGAGTAATGGAGAAGGCAGAGGACAGGTCTAGGAGGAGAAGCACAGAGTAATGGAGAAGGCGGAGGACAGGTCTAGGAGGAGGAGTACAGAGTAATGGAGAAGGCAGAGGACAGGTCTAGGAGGAGGAGCACAGAGTAATGGAGAAGGCAGAGGACAGGTCCAAGAGAGGAGCCAGAGAGTGGAGAAGCAGGGAAGTCTGGAGGACACGAGTAATGGAGAAGGCAGAGGACAGGTCTAGGAGGAGGAGCACAGAGTAATGGAGAAGGCAGAGGACAGGTCTAAGAGGAGCACAGAGTAATGGAGAAGGCAGAGGACAGGTCTAAGAGGAGGAGCACAGAGTAATGGAGAAGGGAGAGGACAGGTCTAAGAGGAGGAGCACAGAGTAATGGAGAAGGGAGAGGACAGGTCTAAGAGGAGGAGCACAGAGTAATGGAGAAGGCAGAGGACAGGTCTAGGAGGAGGAGTACAGAGTAATGGAGAAGGCAGAGGACAGGTCTAGGAGGAGCACAGAGTAATGGAGAAGGCAGAGGACAGGTCTAGGAGGAGAAGCACAGAGTAGTGGCGTGAGGCTTTGGCAGTTGCTAGGTCTTTGGTGACTTTGGTTAGGGCGGTTTCTGTAGAGTGGTGGGGATGGAAGCCCGATTGGAGCGGGTCAAGGAGAGAGTTGGTGGAGAGATGAGAGGACAGTTGAAGATGGACGTGCTGCTCAAGGAGTTTAGAGGCGAATGGAAGCAGTGAGATGGGGCAATAGTTGGACAGTGAGGAGGGGTCAAGAGATGGTTTCTTAAGGATGGCCTCTTTTAACTTAGCCAATCATAGAGCGCGCTCGGAATTTCTTTTCCCCATAGAACTCTATGAGAAAGTAGCTCGCGCTCTGATTGGATAAGCTGGACGAGCCCCTGCCGCTTCAACCAATCAGCTCGTTTCTGCCTTTTTACTGTATTTTGAACTGTCCCGCCTTTGAATATGATTGGTCAATATTTCTCCATAGGTTTGAATGGGCCACTGTCGCTCCTATTCTGATTGGTCAATAATTCTCCATAGGTTATAATGGGCCACTGTCGCTCCTATTCTGATTTGCTGGTTTATGCCGACCAATCAGAAGAGCTTAAACAATTTGAATTACTGTATTTCCCGGCAATTCTCTCTATTGCAATTCCTTATGTAGCGCCGGTCTCGGCGACAAACGCGTTGCTCGGGGTTTTAACTGATTTATTTTTAGAGAAGGTTTCAGCTCTTTATCTGATAATGTTTTACACTTAATAAAAATGATTTTTTTATTAATACTTCATGCCGCACGGCGCTGAGAGCCGAGATTTCAGTGCACCCATCTCTCCATAGACTATAATGGGAGAAGTAGCTCACGCTCTGATTGGCTGGGATAGCCAAGCACCCGCTAGCTCAGCCAATCAGCTCTTTTCTGTCATTTTACTGTATTTTGAACGGTCCCACCTTTGATTCTGATTGGTCCAAACTTCTCCATAGGATATAATGGGTCTTTGTCGATCCTATTCTGATTGTTCAATACTCCTTCATAGGATAGAATCGGCCACTGTCGCTCCTATTCTGATTGGTCAAAACTTCTCCATAGGATATAATGGGTCTTTGTCGCTCCTATTCTGATTGGCTGGATTCTGCCGACCAATGAGAAGCACTTACACAATTTGAATTACTGTCTTTCCCGGCAATTCTCTCTATTGCAGCTCCCTATGTAGCGCCGGTCTCGGCGACAAATGAGTTGTTCGGGATGCAATTGATTTCTGTTTATAGAAGGTTTCAGCTCTTTTTCTGAGAATATTGTACAACTAATAAAAATGATTTTTTTTTATTCATAGTCCATGCCGCACGGCGCTGAGAGCCGAGATTGCATTGCGCCCATCTCTCCATAGACTACAATGGGACAAGTAGCTCGCGTTCTGATTGGCTGGGATAGCCAAGCCCCCGCTAGTTCAACCAATCAGCTCTTTTCTGTCTTTTTACTGTATTTTGAACTGTCCCGCCTTTGAATTTGATTGGTCATATTCTCCATAGGTTTCAATGGGTCTGGTCGCCATTGATTGCGCAATACTCTCATAGAATAATGGGCAATGTAGCTCGCATTCTGATTGGCTGGATAGCCAAGCCCCCGCTAGCTTAACCAATCAGCTCTTTTCTGCCTTTTTACTGTATTTTGAACTGTCCCGCCTTTGATTCTGATTGGTTAATAGTTCTCCATAGGTTTTAATGGTTCACTGTCGCTCCTATTCTGATTGGCTGGTTTATGCCGACCAATGAGAATAGCTTTCAAAATTTCAATTACTGTATTTCCCGGCAATTCCAATATCCTAATTCTTGAATTAGGATATTGGAAAGTGATTTTGTTTTAGGTATTTTTATTTTTGAGGTTTGAGCTCTTTTCTGGGAATGTTTTCCGACTTTATAAAGGCGATTTTTGATTCATACTCCGCACCGACATGTGGAATGATTCCAGCCTGTCTCGCATCGGAACAGATTTTCGACGCAGTCCCGCACAGCGCCTAAGTCCCGCACTGCGCCCCACACACTGGCGAGGCGGACTTTTCCCCGCATGTATGACCGCAATACCTCCGGCGGCGAATCTCAGGCGCAGCCCCGCACTGCGCCTAAGTCCCGCACTGCGCCTAACACACTGGCGAGGCGCGGCGGACTTTACATAGTATGTATGAGCGCGCCCCGGCCCCGACATAAATCAGGCGCAGATTTCGCCGGAAAACTGGCGGAAAAGCGCGCCCCGACCCGGCGGGATTCATACATGTCGCCCATAAAATTTTAATTTTTTTGTGAAGAATCAACAACAAGGGGGACTCAATTGTGAAGTGGAACGAAATTTATTGGATATTTTAAACTTTTGTAAAAAAAAACAAACTGAAAAGTGGGGCGTGCAAAATTATTCGGCCCCTTCACTTTCAGTGCTGCAAACTCCCTCAAGAAGTTCAGTGAGGATCTCTGAATGATCCAATGTTGTCCTCAATGACTAATGATGAGAAATATAATGCACCGGATTTGGATACAAAAAGATTTCCCAAACTTTAAACATCCCAAGGAGACCTGTGCAAGCGATCATACTGAAATGGAAGGAGTATCAGTTCACTGCAAATCTACCAAGACCCGGCCGTCCCTCTAAACAAGGAGAAGACTGATCAGAGATGAAGAGGCCCAGGATCCCTCTGGATGAACTGCAGAGATCTCCAGCTGAGGGGGGAGAGTCCATAGGACAACAATCAGTCACTGCACAAATCTGCCCTTTATGGAAGAGGCAAAAAGAAGTCATTTCTCAAAGATATCCAGAAAAAGTCTGGTTTAAAGTTTGCCACAAGCCGCCTGGGAGACACCAAACATGTGGAAGAAGGGGCCGCCTGGGAGAAACCAAACATGTGGAAGAAGGGGCCTCCTGGGAGACACCAAACATGAGGAAGAAGGGGCCTGGGCCCCCGGGAAGTAAAACCAAACATGTGGAAGAAGGGGCCGCCTGGGAGACACCCAAACATGTGGAAGAAGGGGCCCCTGGGAGACACCAAACATGTGAAGAAGGGGCCGCCTGGGAGACACCAAACATGTGAAAGAAGGGCCGCCTGGGAGACACCAAACAAAGATGGGGATAGAAGGGTGCCTGGGAGACACCAAACATGTGGAAGAAGGGGCCGCCTGGGAGACACCAAACATGTGGAAGAAGGGGCCGCCTGGGAAACACCAAACATGTGGAAGAAGGGGCTGCCTGTGTGCTGTTCTCCTCAGTTATAGGTATTGTTATTCAACTGTTTATATTATTGCATCCTTTTCTCCATCCATTCTTTATTATGTATTGTTGCTAGGCTGCCATCTGCTGACCAGAATTTACATATGCCACCTCTGTCTTTGTTCCTAAAGTTTTTCTCTGAGGGAGTTTGTTTTTTAGCCTTTTGCTGAGTCACTTCCTGTTAATTGTTTTTCATCCTAATGTGACTGGAGCACACATCTTTTGGGCTAGCAGAAGCATCAATTTCTGACCAGCAAACTACAAACAGCAAACAACAAACAGCAGCAACAAACTGCACCAAGGTTTATACTACTACAGAGATAACCACAGTTCTGTATCAGTGATTATTGCTGTATCCAAGGTGAATAAACCACATTCTGTTTCATACCACTGTGTTACTATATCTACTAAGCTGAGCCTGCTTGGTCCTGTCTGCTCCACATTCTGGATACGAAGGTAGGAAAGTCTCCCAGTCACTATCATCCACCAGCCAGTTACACCTTCATTCGCCTCATGTGGGGACAGTACAGCCTGGGAGACCCCAAACATGTGGA
>JAODAL010059544.1:0-21418 GCA_025379985.1 Phyllomedusa bahiana
CACAATACCCCGGGGGGCTCCCTGCCCCCTTTCCACTGTAATGCCACGGTGCTTGGGGTTCTCCCTCTCTTCCTTCTCTCCACCCCTCCAGCTGCTCCTGCCCCTCCTCTCTTGTCACCGGGTAAAAAAACCACTCATTCACCGACAATGCTTCTGCTCCAATGTCCTCCTCCTCGCTCCTCCATTTCAGTCCCCACCGGACTCATGTGGCCACGAGATGTAGTCGCCACTCTCCATCCCCTGCCCAGACAGATTTTTCAGCATCTGTTCCAGGACATGAAGCAGTGGAATGATGTTATTCATCCCGTAGTCCTGGCGACTGACAAATAACGTTGCCTCCTCGAATGGCATCAACAAACTGCAGGAGACACGCAAGATCTGACACAGGCAGACATCAAAGTTACACATGGGAGTACATCTGTCTGCCTGGATCATCAAAAAATCGTTAATGGCCTTTCTCTGTTCATACAGTCGGTCCAACATGTGCAGGCTGGAATTCCAGCGGGTGGAAACATCGCATATCAGAGTGTGTTGGGGGAGGCCGTTCTGCCGCTGCAACTCGAGGGGGTGTTCCTGGCTTTGTACGAATGGATAAAGTGCATGCACAGTTTCCTGGCCATTTTCAGATGTTCTGAAGATCGGTGGAAGACTTCAGGAACCTTTTCACAACCAGATTGAACACGTGCGCCATGCAGGGCGCATGGACCATCCCTCCTCGGTGCAGCGCGGACACCATGTTCCTCCCATTGTCCGTCACCATGGTTCCGATTTGCAGTTGGCGCGGAGAAAGCCACACATCGATTTCTTGCTGCATGACGCGGAGCAGTTCCTCCCCTGTGTGACTTCGTTCGCCGAGGCAAGCCAGGTGTAGAACTGCGTGACACCGCTGTGCCCTACACATGTGGTATGATGGAGCAGTACTTGTGGAGGCTGAGATGGTGGTGGTGGTGGAGGAGGCGGACATTGGCGCAGGTGCAGCAGTTTGACAACGTGGAGGAGAAAGCGGCGTCTCCTGTCCAAGTTGTTGGTGTGCCTGGGCTGGAAGCACATTCACCCAGTGGGCCGTAAAGGACATGTACTGCCCTGACCGTAGTTACAGCTCCAGACGTCCGCGCTGCGTGCACCTTGGAACAACCGATAAGCCAAGGACTGACCCACCTTCTGTTCTACATATTTATGAAGTGCTGGTACTGCCTTTTTGGAAAAGAAATTACGGCTTGGAACTCTCCATCTCGGCTCGGCACAAGCCATTAGTTCTCTGAACGGTGCAGAGTCCACCATTGGAAAGGGAGGGACTGCAGTACCAACAACTTGGACAGGAGCACGGTCAGCTGCTGCACCTTAGGATGGTTGGACGCATACTGTTGTCTCTTTGCAATCGCCTCGCTGAACGACTGCTGGCGCCATGAGTAGCGAGGAGCAGGAGCATCTGGACCGGGAGATGATGTCAAAGAGAAACAGCTCCCTTCTGCAGAGGTGGTGGAGCCTTGACTGGCTGCAATGGCATGCGTGCCACTGGGCGCTGCTGCTGCTGTTGCTGCGGCGGCAGGATGGACCACCACATCTGAGCCACGTTTCTCCCAGGCCACCAGATGGTGACGCTGCATGTGTTGACGAAGGGCCTTGGTGCCAACGTTAGCTCCCTGGCCACGCTTCACTTTCTGCTTACAGATTCTACATATACCCATATTCGGCTCTCCGGTGTCTTAGCAAAGAATTGCCACACCGCCGATATCGGATTTTACCGCCACGCTCCGTACTGAGCTGACTACTGCCGCCGCTTGCCTCGCTGAGCCCCTGTGCCGCTACTTCCTTGGACCTGCGAAACGGTGATTTTTTACCCCCGTGGCCGCTTCTCCCCGACCTCACACTGCTGCTATCACTGCTGACACACGGCACATGACCCACGTTGGCTGGCTTGCGCTGCCATTTGCCTTGACGCACAAGCTGACGCCCTCTTCTCCTGACCGATGATGAAGCCCTCTCCTCACCCGGCTCCCAAGTGAGGTCGGCTACATCATCAACTATTTGTGTTTTTGCATCGTCACTGGCTGTACCTCATATACCAGTTTGGTATGCCGAGGCTGACCTCTCACAACATAGACCTCCTCCATGCCACTCTCCCATCTATACTTTTGCCGCCTACTGCAAGAAGCAGGCGATATTGGCCCCCATTCTTCTGCTGCCAAGTACTGCTGACTTCCCTCCTCAAATTTGTTCTCCTCGCTATTATGGCGCTGAGCCCAGACCACATAGTAGATCTCTGCCTGAGGGAACCGATGGGACAGAGGCGGGCTGAGGACAGGTGAGGGCCGGTGACCCGCTCCGGGCCATGCCAACTAATGGTTTGTTGTCGAGGTTCCCACCGACTCATGGCTGGGGTTGTGTTAAGATGTCATCTGGAGAGGAAGGGATGAACCTAGTCAACCAATCAAAACCCTGGGGTTGCTGAACAACACCCGCCGTAGATGACAGCGGCAGTTTGTGGCCTCACCGAGTGACCCCTGCTGCGACTTCCCCTTGCTGTGGGCTGTGACCTGGTCCTGTTCCAGGGAATGTTTGTGCCACTGCCACACGCAGGTCAGAGCTGCCACCTCTCTGTCTGATCATACTGTTTGTTCTAAAACGTACATACACTGTTTTGATGATGATTATCTGTATATGAATAAATATACACCATGTTTTTTGACTCCAAATGAACCCAGTAAACAAGCTTGGTAACCCTTGGAATAAAAATTTGCGCTCCACAAATGGCCAGGAAAAATTTAGGTTGTAAGTGTCCGTTAAAACAACTGTAGTGTTTTACTAAATCTAAAAGCACAAACAGCTTAATTAACCTGTCGGACAGAAATTCGGCTACAGGAAAAATGTATATATATTTGGCGTTGAAAAAGACGATTATTTTTAGTCATCACACCAGCAAAACAACGCTTAATTAACCCCTGGAATGTAAATTGCGCCAAAGAATTGAGCTCCCACAAAAATAGTAAGTCTTTTGTAGCGTGGTTTACAATTGCGTGTTTTCTACGCACACAACAAGAGGATACAGTTGTAATTAACCTTTGCTTGTGAATTAGGTCCTACGAAAAATTTATAATATTTTGGTCGCTGAAAAAGACCCGGATTTATTTTTGTCAGCACACATCAAAACAACGCTTAATTAACCCCTGGAGTAAATTTGCGCCAAAGAATTGAGCCGCACAAACTAGTAGCTTGTAGCGTGTTACAATTGCGTGTTATCACGCAACACCAACAAGAGATGCAAGTTGTAATAAACCTTTGCTTGTGAATTATGCTACAGGAAAAATGTATAATTATTTTGCGTTGAAAAAGACGGATTTTTCTTGGGGTCAGCACACCAGCAAAACAACGCTTAATTAATCCTGGATTAAATAGCGCCCAAGAATGAGCCCCACAAAATAGTACTTGTAGCGTGGTTACATTGCGTGTTTTCTACGCCACAAACAAGAGATATCAGTTTGTAAATTAACCTTTGCTTATGTGAATTAGGCGACAGAAAAAATTTATATATTGCCGTTGAAAAATGACGGTTTTATTGGGGTCGCACACAGCAAAACAACGCTTTTAAATTAATCCCAGGATGTAAATTGCGCCAAAGGAATTGAAGCCCACAAAATAGTAGCTTGTAGCATGTTACATTTGCGTGTTTCTACTCTACACAACGAAGAAACAGTTGTAATTAACTTGCTTGTGAATTAGGCTACAGGAAACAATTTATAAATTTTGGCGTTGAAAAAGTCGTTTTCTGGGTCAGCATACCAGCAAAACAACGCATTTAATTTAACGCCTGTATGTAAATTGAGCGCAAAGAATTGAGCCCCACAAAATAGTCGCTTTGTAGCGTGGATACAATTGCTGTTTTCTACGCCACACAACAAAGAGATACAGTTGTAATTAACCTTTGCTTGTGAATTAGTCCTATAGGGAAAAATTTTATATATTTTTTGTGCGTTGAAAATAGACGGTTTCTTGGTCAGCACACCAGCAAACAACGCTTTAATTAACCCCTTGGATATAAATTGTGCCAGAATAGAGCCCCACAAAATATTAGCTTTGTAGCGTGTTACAAGTCGTGTTTTCTACGCCACACAAACAAGAGATACAGAGTTGTAATTAACCTTTAGCTTGTGAATTAGGCTACAGGAAAAATTTTATATAATTTGGCGTTGAAAAAGACGGAGTTTCTGGGTCAGCACCCCAGCAAAACAACGCTTAATTAACCACTGGATGTAAATTGCGCCGAAACGAATTGAGCCCCACAATATAGCTTTGTAGTGTTTTACTATTGCGTGTTTTCTACGCCACACAACAATGATACAGTTGTAATCATCCTTTTGCTTTTGATTAGTGTACAGGAAAAATTTTATATATTTTGGCACGATGAAAAAGATGTTTTTTTTGGGGTCAGCACACCAGCAAAACATCGCTTAATGTAACCCCTGGATGTAAAATTGCGCCATAAATTGTGCCTCTATGATAGTAGCTTTGTAGCGTGTTACAATTGCTGTGTTTTCTATGCCACACAACAAGAGATACAGTGTAATTAACCTTTGCTTGTAAATTAGGCTACAGGAAAAATTTATATATTTTGGCGTTGAAAAAGACGGATTCTTGGGGTCAGCACACCCGAGCAAAACAACGCTTAATTAACCCCTGGATGTAAATTGCGCCCCACCCCAAAAAGAATTGAGCCCACAAAATAATAGCTTTGTAGCGTGTTACAATTGCGTGTTTTCTACGCCACACAAGAAGCGGATACAGTTTGTAATTAACCTTTCTTGGTGAATCATGCTACAGAAAAAATTTATATATTTTGGCGTTGAAAAAGTCGTTTTTTATGGGTCAGCACACCCAGCAAAACATCGCTAATTAACCCCTTGATGTAAATTGCGCAAAAGAATTGTGCTCATAAATAGTAGACTTTGTATGCGTGTTACAATTGCGTGTTTTCTATGCCACACAACCATAGATACAGTCTGTAAATTAACCTTATGCTTGTAAATTAGGCTACAGAAAAATTTATATATTTTGGCGTTTGAAAAAGAAGATTCTTGGGGTCAGCACACCAGCAAAACAACGCTTAATTAAACCCCTGGATGTAAATTGCTGCAAAAGAATTGAGCCCCACAAATTAATAGCTTTGGTAAGCGTGTTACAATTTGCGTGTTTTTCTACGCCACACAACAAGAATACAGTTGTAATTAACCTTTGCTCGTGAATTAAGCTACAGGAAAAATTTATATATATTGGCGGTGAAAAAGAACACCGGTATTTTTGTCAGTCACACCAGCTAAAACAACGCTAATTAACCCCTGGATGTAAATTGCGCCAAGAATTGAGCCGCACAACTAGTAAGTATTTGTAGCGTGTTACAATTGCGTGTTTTTTCTACGCCACACAACAAGAGAACAGTTGTAATTAACCTTTGCTTGTGAATTAGGCTTACAGGAAAATTTATATATTTTGGCGTTGAAAAGACGGTTATTCTTGGGGTCACACACCAGCAAAACAACGCTTAATTAACTCCCAGGAGTAAAATTTGCGCCAAGATTGAGCCCCAAAATAGTAGCTTTGTAGCGTGGTTACAATGCGTGTTTTCTACGCCACACAACACAGAGATACAGTTGTAATTAACCTTTGCTGTGAATTAGGCTACAGGAAAAAATTTATATATTTTGGCGTTGAAAAAGACGGTTTCTTGGTTCAGCACACCAGCAAAACAACGCTTAATAACCCCTCTGATGTAAATTTGCGGCAAAGAATTGAGCCCACAAAATAATAGCTTTGTAAGCGTGTTAACAATTGCCGTTTTCTACTCCACACAACAAGAGATACAGTTTGTAATATAACCTTTGCTCGTGAAATTAAGCTACAGGAAAAATTTTATATATTTTTTGGCGTTGAAAAAGGACGGTTTTATTTTGTCAGCACAAACCAGCAACACACTCTTTAATTAACCCCTGGATGTAAATTGCGCCAAAGAATGAGCCGCAACAAACTAGTAGCTTTGTAGCGTGTACAATTGCGTGTTTTCTACCCCACACAACAAGAGATACGTTGTAATTAACCTTGCTTGATTAGGCTACAGGAAAAATTTTATTATATTTTGCGTTGAAAAGACGGTTCTTGGGGTCCCAGCACACCGCAAAACAACTGGCTTAATTAACCCCTGTATGTAAATTGCGCCAAAGAATTGAGCCCCACAAAATAGTACTTTGTAGCGTGTTACAATTGCGTGTTTTCTACGACCACACAACCAAGAGATACAGTTGTAATTACCCTTTTGCTTGTGAAATAGGGCTACAGGAACAAATGTATATATTTTGGCGTTGAAAAAGACGGTCTTGGGTCAGCACACCAGCAAAACAACGCTTAATTACCCCTGGATTAAATTGCGCCAAAGATTTGAGCCCCACAAATACTAGCTTTGTAGCGTGTACAATTGCGTGGTTTTCTACCCACACAACAAGAATACATTTTTTAATTAACCTTTGCTTGTGAAATTAGGCTACAGAAAAAATGTGTATAATTTGCTTGAAAAGACGTTTTTTGTTGGGTCAGCACACCAGCAAAACATCGCTTAATTACCCCTGGATGTAAATTGCCGCCAAGAATTGAGCCCCAACAAAATAGAAGCTTTGTACTGTGTTACAATTGCGTGTTTTCTATGCCACACAACTAGAGAATACAGTTGTAATTAAACCTTTTCTTGTGAATTAGGCCTACAGTAAAAATTTATATATGTTTGGCGTTGAAAAAGACGGTTTTCTGGGATCACACACCAGCAAAACACGCTTAATTACCTGGGATTGTAAATTGCACCAAAGAATTGAGCCCACAAATAATAGCTTTGTAGCGTGTTACAATTGCGTGTTTATCTACCCACACAACAAGCGATACAGTTTGTAATTAACCCTTTGCTGTGAATTAAGCTACAGGAAAAATTTATATATTTTGGCATTGATAAAGACCGGTTTCTTGGTCAGCACACCAGCAAAACAACGCTTAATGTTAACCCCTGGATGTAAATTTCGCCAAAGAATTGAGCCCACAAAAATAGTAGCTTTGTAGCGTGTTCCAATTGCGGTGTTTTTCTACGCCACAAAACAAGAGATACTGTTGTAATTACTTGCCTTGTGAATATAGGCTACAGGAAAAATTTATATATTTTGGCGTTGATAAAAGACTGTTTATTTTTGTCAGCACACCAGCAAAACAACCTTAATAAGTCCCCTGGATGTGAAATTGAGCCAAAGAAATGAACCGCTCAAACTAGTAGCTTTGGTAGCGTGTTACAATTGCGTGTTTTCTACGCACACAACAAAGATACAGTTGTAGTTAACCTCTGCTTGTGATTAGGCTACAGAAAAATTATATATTTTGGCATTGGAAAAAGACGGTTTCTTGGGTCAGCACACCAGCAAAACAATGCTTAATTATCCCCTGGATGTAAATTGCGCCAAAGAATGTGAGCCCCACAAAATAGTAGCTTGTAGGGTTGTTACAATGCGTGTTATTCTACGCACACAACAAGAGATACAGTTGTAATTAACCTTGCTTGTGAATTAGGCTACAGGTAAAACTATATATTTTTGGCGTGAAAAAGAACGGTTTTCTTGGTCAGCACACCAGAATACAACGCTTAATTAACCCCGGATGTAAATTGCGCCAAAGAATTTGATGCGCCACAAAATACTAGCTTGTAAGCGTGATTACAATTGCGTGTATTCTACTCCACACAACAAGAGAACAGTTTAATAACCTTTGCTTGTGAATTAGGCTACAGGAAAAATGTGTATAATTTTGGCGTTGAAAAAGACGTTTTTTTTGGGGTCAGCACGACCATGCAAAACATCGCTTAATTAACCCCTGGATGTAAATTGCGCCAAAGAATTTGAGCCCACAAAATCAGTAGCTTTGTACGTGTTACAATTGCGTGTTTTCTATGCCACACAACAAGCGATAGCCAGTTGTAATTAACCTTGCTTGTGAATTTAAGCTACAGGAAAAATTTATTATTTTGGCATTGAAAAAGTGGTCGTTTCTTGTGGGGTCAGCGACACCAGCAAAACCACGCTTAATTTAACCCTGGATGTAAAATTGCGCCAAAGAAATTGAGCCCCACAAATAATAGCTATGTAGCGTGGTTACAATTGCGTGTTTTCTACTCCACACAACAAGAGATACAGTTGTACTTAACCTTTGCTTGTGATTAGGCTACAGGAAAAATTTATAATTTTTGGCGTTGAAAAGACGCTATATTTTTGTCAGCACACCAGCAAAACAACGCTTAATACCCCTGGATGTAGAATTGTGCCAAAGAATTGAGCCGCACAACTAGTTAGCTTTGTAGCGTGTTACAATTGCGTGTTTTGCTACGCCACACAACCCAAGAATACAGTTTGTAGATACCTCCTGCTGTGAATTGGCTACAGGAAAATTATATATATTTTGGGGGCAATGAAAAGACGGTTTCTTGGGTCAGCACACAGCAAAACAATGCTTAATTAAACCCCTGGATGTAAATTGCGCCAAAGAAATTAGCCCCACAAAATAGTAGCTTGCGTAGCGTGTTACAATGACGTGTTTCTACGCCACACAACAAGAATACAGTTGTAATTCAACCTTTGCTTGAATTAGCTACAGAATTATTTATATATTTTGGCGTTGAAAAGACGGTTTCTTGGTTCAGCACACCAGCAAAACAACGCTTAATAACCCTTGATGTAAATTGCGCCAATAATTGAGCCCACAAAATACTAGCTTGTAGCGTGTTACAATTGCGTGTTTTCTACGCCACACACAGAGATACAAGTTTTAATTAACCTTGCTTGTGAATTAGCTACAGGAACAAGTGTATCAATTTGGCGTTGAAAAAGACGTTTTTTTTGGGGTCACACACCCGCAAAACATCGCTTAATTAACCTGATGTAAATTGCGCAATAGATTGAGCAGCCAAGATGAAGTGGTATTTGTATTGTAAAACCATTCTTAAATGAATACACAGGAACTGGCTTAGAACCCACTTGATATGAGATATGTATATTCACTGCAGTGACGCACAACTGATTTTTCAGATCCAATACCCTAAAAATTTAGAATAGAAACATTAAGAGAACAGTCTCTGAGACAAGCTGAGACAACCCACAGAAATCCTATATAAAAATCAATTCTTCAGTTAGAGAAATCAGCTGCGGCATGACCTTCCCTGATGAAGCACTGTTGAGAGGAGTGTGAGCATCCGGCGTCGCCCCGACTATATAGTGCGGTGACGTCAAGAATCCCGCCGGTCACTGAATTGGCTTCATCACTTCATCCGACACCGAAGTTTTCCTGAAAATTCTAAACGAATTCCACTTCGTTGAATCAATTCGCCATCTCTATGTACTAACACAAAGAAGTGCCAATATGCCTAATACCAATTTAGACTCATTCACAAATTTGTGGACCCTTAATCAATTTATTGATTGGAATACTCCCTAACTACTTTTTATCTGGGCTTTCTGAAAAGCACAACATTGGTTTGTTAACCTCACTGAGCTTTTGACCTTAATAGCCTAGGTGTATCGAATGATGAGAAAAAGGTATTTTAAAGGTTGTCAATTTTGCAAGATGTTCTCCTATTTGGAATCTCCTGTGAAAGAGTGGCATCAGGGCCTCCTCAAAACAACTCTCAAATGATCTGAAAACAAAGATTGTTATCATAGTTGTTCAGAGGAAGGAACAAAAAGTTTGTCGTCATAGATTTTAACCTGTCAGTTTCACTGTGAGGACATAGTAAGAAAATGGAAGACCACAGGGCAGTTCTTGTAGCCCAGAGGTGCAGGCCAAGAAAAATACAGAAAAGGTGCAGAGAAGAAGAATGTGAGAACAGTCAAGGACATTCACAGACCACCTCCAAGAGCTGCAGCATTCATCATTGCTGCAGATGGTGTCACTGTGCATCGGTCAACAATAAAGCACAGCTTTGCCACAAGGAGAAGCAGTATGGGAGAGTGGGATGAGCCCAAAAGAAGCCGTTTTTTTATTTTTGTTTTTGTTTTTTTTTTTGTTTTTTTTTTTTTATTTTTTTTTTTTTTTTTTTTTTTTTTTTTGTTTTTGTTTATTTTTTCTGAAAGCACCTACAAACAGAGTCGCCTGAGGTATGCAAAAGCACATTTTGGACAGCCACTTTCATTTGGAAGAAGGGTCCTGTGGACTGATGAAACAAAGATTGAGTTGTTTGTCATATAAAAAGTACGTTATGCATGGCGTCGACCAAAAACACAGCAATCCAGAAAAACACTTGCTACCCCTGTAAATTTTGTGGAGGTTCTAACATGCGTTGGGGCTGTGTGGCCAATGCCGGCACCGGAATCTGTTAAAGTGAGGTCGCATGGATTCAGCTACTCAGTAACAGCAGATTCCAGAATAAGTACAAGAATCAGTGATGAATTGAAGTTTAGCCGGGGATGGATATTTCAGCAAGACAATGAGCCCAATACACAGCTCCAAATCTACTCAGCATTCATGCAGAGGAACAATTACAATGTTCTGGAATGGCCATCACAGTTCCCCAGACCATGAATATCATTGAACATCTGTGGGATACTTTGAAGCGGGCTGTCCATGCTCGGCGACCATCAAACTTAACTTAAACTTGATTTGTTTGTAACACACACACACTCAAAAAAACCTTCATCCAGGATCCAGAACTGAATAAAAGCTACCAGGAAGCGACAAGAGGCTGTTTATTTGTGCAAAAGGAGGATCTACTAAATATTAAAGTCACTTTCTTTTTGGGTGCCCAACTTTTGCACCGTCAAATTTTTGTTTTAATGTGTTGTGCAGCTTTTTGCCCTATCAAGATCAACTTTCTTCCACGATCGAAAATAAAGAAACAGTGTTACACTGGATTCTTAGATCAAATCAGATAAGAACAATTTATTATCCTCCATAGCTCTTTTATATGGTTAGGTGATGAAGATTATTTCACTTCTAACCAAACACAATAAGCCGAAATCTTAATAGGATTACAATTTTAGACAATCAGAAACAGATAACCGTTATTACTCATCTAGAATAATGCTGCCAGTGCATCAGAATTGGCAAAACACATAATTTAAATTATTAACCTAATGACGTTAGACCACAGAACAATGTTTGTTACCAACTGGAGCCACACGGTGACCTGTATCTCTCATTCTTTTGGGGTTATGTACATCTTATGAGTTTAAAAGTCAACATATTACATCAGATTCAGAATAAAAAGCATATGAGATTCATTAAATGTGGTTTTTAATTTGTATGTTGTATAGTCCATGATGAGCTTTTTATCTAGTCAAGTGTACTTTTGAACTGAGCAGAACAAACTTGGTAGGTGTGTTTTTTATCAAGGTTCAGATCATCTGCTTTGCAAACCTGAATGAATAGCAAAAAGCAAATGTCAGGAACAGACTCATTAAAATGGCTGACCGTTTTTAAAAATGGTTGCCTTAATTATCAATTCAGATGACAGTTATCACTATTCCACTTCATAATGCATATTGCACATTTTGTGTTAGTACAATAAACCTCATTTCAATCGGAATATACTGTGTCCATCAGTTATGAGATAATATCAAATTGAAATGGCTGTTGCCAAACCACCCAAATATTAGAACTAAAAAGTATAAGATTAATAGGGGGTGGCCCAAACGTTTTCATATGACTTGTAGGACTTACCTGTGTCTGGGAAAGCCCTTGAACACAATTGGGAGGTGAGCTTAAACATTTTTATCAAAGCTGGTGAACTAAGAATCCCAGGTTTTTCACAATTCCTTAGCATAATTCATTAAAAAAAATTCCTATATCCCTTTGATGTTTCTGCTAGTTTTTTTTAGTGTGCACTGATATTGTTATTGATATTTGTTATTGCCTTGCCAGTGTGCACCTATGCTTACTTTTTTCTTTTTTTTTCTTCAAAAAATGCTTTTGGATGTGCAGACTCAAATAAAGTTTTTTGCAAGTTTGTATGAGGAATGGCAAACCTCATTGGCTTGTTTTGCACTCCGCCTACCTCTTTTTAAACCAGTAGCAGTATTATTCAGTAGCAAGTTCTTTACACCCCTGAGATGTGTATCTAAAACCAGGCTCCCTAGAGAGTTAACATTTTAGTGTTAGGAACTCACCTGTGCTGGGATCCCCTTGACGCAATTGGGAGGTTTAGCTTAAACATTTTGATCAAAACTGTGAACTAAGAATCCCAGGTTTTCACAATTCCTTAGCAGTAATGCATTTAAAAAAAAAAATCCTATATGCCTTTGATGTTTTGCTTAGTTTTTAGTGTGCCACTGATATTTGGAATAGATGCAATTTTATTGCCTTGCCAGTGTGCACCTATGCTTACGTTTTTTTTTTTTTTTTTTAATCTTTTGGATGTGCAAAAGTCAAATAAGTTTTTTGCAGTAACATATAGGCATAATAGGCAAGCACAAATTGTCCAACTGCACAGAGTCAAATAAAGTTTTTTCAGTTTGTATGAGGAATGGCAACCTCATTGGCTTGTGGCACTCCACCTACCTCTTTTAAACCAGTGCAGGATTATTCAGTAGCAAGTTCTTTTCACTCCCTGAGATGTTGTAGTCTGAAAAAGGCCCCTAAGAAGGTAACATTTTAGGTTTTGGAACTCACCTGTGCTGGGATCCCCTTGACGCAATTGGGGGTGATCTTAAACATTTTTGATCAAAAATGGAACTAAGAATCCCAGGTTTTTCAAAAATTCCTTAGCATAATGCATTTAAAAAAAATTCCTATATGTCTTTGATGTTTTTCTTAGTTTTTTAGGTGTCCCCTGATATTTGGAACAGATGTCTGTTATTGCCCTTCCCAGTGTGCACCTATGCTTACGTTTTTTTTTTTTCAAAAATGCTTTTGGGAAAGTGCAGAGTCAAATAAAGTTTTTTGCAGTTTGTAAGAGGAATGCAACCTCATTGGCTTTTTTGTTGCACTCCGCCTACCTCTTTTTAAACCAGTGCAGGATTATTCAGTAGCAAGTTCTTTTCACTCCCTGAGATGTTGTAGTCTGAACAGGATCCTAGAGAGGGAACATTTTAGTGTTAGGAACTCACCTGTGCTGGATCCCCCGACGCAATTGGGAGGTGAGCTTAAACATTTTTGATCAAAACTGTGAACTAAGAATCCCCGGTTTTCACAATTCCCCTTTGCAGTAATGCATTTAAAAAAAATTCCTATATGCCTTTGATTTTTTTGCTTATTTTTAGTGTGCCACTGATATTTGGAACAGATGTATGTTATTGCCTTGCCAGTGTGCACCTATGCTTACGTTTTTTTTTTTTTTTTAAATGCTATTGGATGTGCAGAGTCAAATAAAGTTTTTTGCAGTTTGTATGAGGAATGGCAACCTCATTGGCTTGTTGCACTCCGCCTACCTCTTTTAAACCAGTGCAGGATTATTCAGTAGCAAGTTTTTTTTTCATTCCCTGAGATGTTGTAGTCTGAACAGACTCCTAGAGAGGTAACATTTTAGTGTTAGGAACTCACCTGTGCTGGGATCCCCTTGATGCAATTGCCAGGTGAGCTTAAACATTTTTGATCAAAACTGTGAACTAAGAATCCCAGGTTTTCACAATTCCTTAGCAGTAATGCATTTTAAAAAAAATCCTATATGCCTTTGATGTTTTGCTTAGTTTTTAGTGTGCCACTGATATTTGGAATAGTTGCCTATATGTAACTGAATATATAAAATTAGTCTTTTAGTTAATTTTATAGTAAAAATTTAATAGTTTCTTTTTTGAGCACAACCATGTGAAATTTAGAGGATTTTTACTTTTTTTTTGCACCTACAGTTGGGCTACATATATACAAATAGGTCTCTGCAGTTGTGATTAGGTGCCATAACCTTGGGAAACAAATGTTCATTATTTGTGATCTATAATTCATACCTATTCCCTCAAAGGATAAAATGGTCATGTACATTGTCCTCAAAAAGACCTCCACTCAAGTTTGATAATTACAATAGTTTTCTAATATACATAGCTGTGATTGCATATAGGCAAACATTATTTCCAGCCTCTTCTGACCCATTAATGGGCTACTGTTGTCAATGGCAGGAACTTTTCTGCTTTTCTGTCCTCTGCTGCTTATTGGGTCAGCAGGAGTCATTATGTTATGTCTTTCTTTTGTTTTGTGTGTTTGTTTGAAGTGGTTGCATGGCAACTGCTCAGGATCTCTGCATGTCAGCTGATCTGTTGTGCACCTGGAGCTGGTTAGCAACTTCCAGTCTCTATAAAACTTATTTGAATATGGGAGTCTGATTGCAGAGTATACAGGAATGTCCTGTCTAGTCATGATATATTAAATTATTGTTTCTTGAAATCTATTACCTAGTTCAATTGTATTAAGTTATAGTATATTGTTTTTTCTTGTCCATTTTTCCAAATGCTATAGTTTGTAGTCCTTGAGAATATTAGTTTGGTGTTTGTCTAGTTTCTCCTGGGCCCTTCTCAGGGAGTTACTAGTTATGTCCTAGTGCAAATTTCTTTATTAAGGTCATTTGTAGCTTAAGGACATTTTTTAGAGAAAGTTTAAGGGTCAGTTTTAGGGAAAGAGATTCCAGTGTAAGGGACGGCTGTAGGGGGTGAAGATTTTGGGAGAGTTAGTTTGGGTCAGTTATCCCTATTACTTTTTCATTTCTGGTGTGAAACCGCACATGAATCTCCACCAACTATGCACTTGTCATCATTCGTCAGCTGTCCATTTGCTACATGACCCTTGATACACACTTTTTATTGTTATTATTATTATTATTATTATTATTGTTTTCTAAAAAAAAAAAACTTGTAAAAAAACCTATTTTTTTATTTATTCCACCTTATGCAGTGCATAACATTTAACCAGCTTACTTTGCTAGCTAAGGTTGTTACTTACTACCAATTGACACAAATGCCTAGAAAAGACCTGATTTTATCTTTAGAAAGAGTTAATCTAGACAGCTTTTAAAAATTTTTTTTTTTTGAAAACAACACTGGCGGATTCGAAAAAGCAACTAGCAACACAAAAAGTTCACCAGCAGACGCACAAAGAGGCAATACAATTTGTAACAATAAAACACACACTGCTAGATGATTTGGCAAACATGCAGCAGATGAACAAAGACAAGCGCATGTTTTGGTGGAGATTCAGATGCTTGTATACTTGAGGAAAGGAAAAGTAATAATGCTAACTCTCCCTTGCTTACTATCCCTAATCAGCTCTTCCTATGACTATACCTAACATTGAAACCTCTGTCCCTGATATAACCCTTACATTTTCCCCTCAAATATGTCCTTAAGCTAGCAACTGACCCAGTAAAACAGAAAGTGGCATTAGGACCCATCGAGACCTGAGCAGGGTCTAACAGAAACTAGCCATCAAATATATATGTATCAAACCTACAAAGTCCAAAACTAGGTAAAAAACCATCAGCATCGGACAAAAACCATCAGAAAGTCAGTTATTTTCCAATGCATGACAGCGTTTTTTGTCACCGTATTTGCAAAAACCGTGGAGGGTTCTCGTTTTTTTGCCGTCAGCCCATAGAATTGATTGTATGGGAAACCAACGACAAGACTCAAAAAGGTGGAGTATTTAGCAAGTTCCTAAATATTCCGGCGCCAGAGAAAACGAGCAGAAAAAAAAAAACGACCTATGTAGACTACAGGTAAGTTTTTTTCTATTAAAGTCTATGGACTGGCGGAACGGTCATATTTTCAGTGGTTTTAGAATCCTAAAACTGCCGAAAATACAATCGTTTTTGTGTGCTGTGTAGACATAGCCTAAGACAAGAAACAAGATACATCCGTTTGACACAAGACTTGACTTACACTAGACAGAATTTAACAATCCAACTCCAGAACAATCCAGTACTAGAACAATCCAACATATACTCTGCACAGACTGCACTATTCAGCTGTGCTTTACAGAGTATGATAATGAGCTTAGGTGCAAGGCCAGTAATAAGCAAGGATCCCGAGAATTTGCCATGTAACCACTCCAAACAAACACATACAAGAAGACATAACACAGATACTCCTGCTGGTATAATAAACAAGTGAAGATGAAATAGCAATAGAATTCCTGTCATTTGCAACACAGTATCCCTTTGTCCCTCAACTTGTCCAGGGTCCTGGTTGTCTGTTTCACCCAAGACTTTAATGTGCGATGTTGTCTAACAATTTATCTCTGAATGGTATATAAAGAAAGAACATATACTGGAAGGTTGGATTATTGTTTTATTCTGTAACAAATAACTTTTATTTGCTGAAACTGAAATGTACCTATTTTAAGTACTTTTAAGGATTCATAGGATAAGCCAGTGAGCCCTGCTTCTCCCACCCACACAGTGTGTTGACATTTCTTTTTGTGTCAAAACTTTTACAGGAAACTATGTCAAGCACTGTGTCTGGATGGGAGGAAGCAGAACTCACAGGCTGCCTTTTTTATTTTTCATGCGGGATTTTAAGTCTTTTTTATTCAAGGAAAATAGGGGAATAAGGCTAGAAAAACTATCCATCCCTAAGTTTAACATCCCCTCTCTATTATTTTGCCCTTTAACAGGAAACATAACTAGCAGATCAGTTTTAATATAATTGAAGTGTAATATGTTGTTTAATCTATGTAAAAAAAAGAAACTTTTCTTTTTTAAAATTTTTTCACCCGTCTTTTTTTTTTCAACTTATAACCAAATTCAATAGTTGTCATTCTATTATCTTTATATAGTATTTAGGATAAGTGTAAAGGCTTGGGACACTTTGATAAATGAAAAGTCTGTCTATTGCATCCTAATGCCTGTTTAAATTTATAGTTCCTTTTTTTTCGCACTTTTCTCGCAAAGCTTAGGGATCTTTTGTTACCTTGGCATCTGAAATCATTACTAATATTGTTTGTTTATAATTCAGAGTACAACCATAATGCAGGAATTTCCGTAAACAAATTGAAAACTATTTCCAACAAACTTCACATATAATTTTTTTTTCATCCAGGGTTTATGAACCTTGCACATAATGTGATTTCTACCAATCTATTTTGATGCATCATTTTGCATTCAACAGATGTGGCAGAGTACTGAAAGCAAGGAGGCAATCCTTAACAAATTGGGGATCCTAACATGTAAATTTTTTGCGACGTTTAATGATCCTCCGAAAGAAGTAATTTTAAACAACTTTGTGGGATAATGTACTAACTAAAGAGATAATAAACTGTACATTAAGATGCATCTCTCTTCTACAGCTGCTTTCTAAATGGCTTTAATATTGATTGATATTGCCCTTCCTTTGCTACTAACAGTAAGAGTACCAGTTTCTATTTTATTCAACCATGTCATTACAACATTCCTACTGTGAAAAACTGCCATTTATATTCTGTATTCTGTACATTCTTTTTCCCAGGTTTTATTTGTAGTGATACGCAATGATTTAACAACTGACTTGTGTGTTTTAAAATGTAAAAAGGAATGTTATATGTAGAGAAGTTCTTAATATTTTTGTGAAACAATTTGCATACATATAGATGGGACAATTTTGGGTTTTTAATGTATGTACAGCATAGACATTTCAGCTAAGCTACAGTTTTTAAGGACACGCCCTTACATCTATTAGATTTAATTTCACATAAGTAAAAAAAGACTGTAAATGCAGCTAAAAATTTACATGAGATCTAAAGGATCTATAATTTTACTGATAGAATCAAGCAGTAAAACAATAATTATAACATGCCAAAAGTATACTTTATTCAAATATACCACATAAAAGAATGCTTTATGTAATAAGGGCTAAAGACATTAATCCCCCTTCTACAAGAATTTCAAAACTTCTGGGGGTACCATATTAAAACTGCTCTTAAGAGCCAAAGCCCAAATGGTTGTGGTGCTCCCAACCTCTTCAATGTTTATAAGTGCTTGTACTTTTGTCAGTGCTTTTTTTTCCCCTTAAGTAAAGGGAAAAAAGTTTGGGAAGACACTTGATATTGTTCTTCCCGCCCCCAAAAAGTAAGTTGACTTTTCTTTAAACCCTTTAGGACCCCCTTTAAAAATGCTATAGCTACTCTTTAATTTTCTACAATCTGAGGGTCATCTCTTCTCTAAATGGACCCAGAAGTACTTACCCCTTTCCCGGCCCCCTAAACCTAATATTACCTAAAAAAAATTTTTTTTTTAAAAGTAAAATCTTTTTAGTTTAGTCAGAATTTTTTTTAATGCATTTTTGCATCTTATGGTCACTGCTGGTAATTTTATACTAGGTGCTGCTGGCAGACACATCCATTTTGCCATGCAGAGAATTCAGTGTTACCTAACGTAGGGCTACAGATCTCCCTTGTCTCCATTGGGGATCTTGGCCCATTTTTTGCATTCAGACCATAGCTACTTGCTACACTGCAACTCTCAAGATATCCTTTACTAGGTCCTATTTTTTGTTGGGATTGTTTTTTCAAGTTTGTTCATCCTTATACCCAGGAGGGTATAACTTGTGGTATAGGAAGGAGGTCCTTGGGAATAACTATGCTGGCATTTTTTGCAAGTAATGTAAAGAAAGATTACAGACAAACGAAGCGCAAGAACCTCGTGCAGTTAAAACTTCAAATAAGTGTGATAAAAAGATAAAAAGGCACTTCTCACCTATTTAAGTTGTGCCATGTAAATGGCAACCACTCATCTTAAGCATACGTGTATATAACAGATCCCCCGGGATCTAAAGCCGAGCTGCCTCTTGCTAGATTCACGGTGCTCCCCACAGGAACCTTTTCGGTGAGCTCCGGTGCAGAATAGTTGAATAAAAAAAACTGGTAGCAAGTCACTGGAAGCGCTCAAGGGAGTAAGATTTAAAAGCTGAATAGCTAGAAAGAAAGACACTTGGTACATGACCGATTATTGTGTCTAAAACATTTATTAACACAGTGTTAATAAATGTTTTAGGGCACTATTATCGGTTTAGGTACCAAGTGTCTTTCATTTAGCTATTCAGCTTTTAAATCTTACTGCCTTGAGCGCTTCCAGTGACTTGCTACCAGTTTGTTTATCCAACTATGCTGGCATTTTTAAATCATTGGTCTCTAGCCCCCCTAGATAAAAATTGATGCTATGATCCAGGTGAACAATTAGGAATAGACAATACAAGTACTTGGCAATTATACACTTCCTACTTTAAAGTTATGTATCTTGAGCTGAATTAGTGGGTATAAACTGTGTGCGATAGGCTTGCTGCAAACATACCCCTTGTTGCTGACATGGGTAAAAAGGGCAATTTATCAGAGTTGCGAAAAAAGGGATGATTGGTGGCTTTTGGGCCAAGTGTGGCAGTATTTAAGAACTGTTTGAGTGCTTCTTTGGTAAAAGTGTATCTTTGTGAGTGAACAAATGGCACCATTGTGAACAAGCAGAGTTGAAACTACAGAGCACCACATGCCATTGATGTGAGAACTGAACATTGGCTACACCTAAAGAAGCCAAAGGACTACCAGACATGTGTCTAAAACAACAGTACAGCAAGCCTTACTGCGCATGGTGCTTCAAAGCAGATGGTAACTGTATTTATAACTGGGACATGGCATTTTGGTGCCTTAGGCAAGTAGGGATGATGGTGCTCTCCCTCTCCTCACCCCAAAGACAAAATTTAAATCCTTTGCCCTAGCCTGAGGCACGCTGCCTGCGCCCTGCCCAGATAATCGGAATGGGAAAAAAACACAACTGCCTCAACACAGCAGTACTGTTACTACGGTAAATAAAATTCATTTATACAAAATAATATATTGTGTATATAAAAATACATTAAAATATCTATAAAACAATTTTCTGAGGATGATTAAATTTAACAATAGTCATGCAGTTATCACATTATACCGCTATACAAGCAGCAAATATTATCATACTGTTACTGCATAAGCAAGTATACCAAGACCAATAATATAAATGTTATTGCTATACAAAAACAAATTAATACTGCCACATCATGACCACATATCACCAGCACATAGTGACTGAATAATAGCGCAACATCATGACCACATATCACCACCACATTGTGGCTGAATAATATCCTCATACTGTTCTTTAATATAGACTATTATACTACTACCACTACTACCAATATTGCTACTGCACAGTGACCACATCGGGGTATATACCAATTGTACACAGGCACTCTGCAGACATATAAGTGATTAGAGTGCATTTACATCCAGTTGCTTGCAGGTGATGTCTTCTATGACTGGAGTAATTCACTTTCCCTTTTCTTCTCCTTTTGATCCAGACCACAATGATGACTTTTTACAGCCATGACTCATCTCTGCAGAATTTACCACATAAATATCTTAGAAATCTATTTTTTCAGCACATCTCTACCCTTTCTCTGTATAAACTTTGCATGGGGTGATGTGAGGGATTATGGGGTGTATTTTGTGTTGACACTAGGTCACAGAACACAATGGTGGGAGGAGGTTTGGGAAAAGCCGTATAGGCCACAGTTTACACACACAGTCTTCTGGGGGAGACAGAGGACCAACCCCCTAGAGATCGTTCTGCGGCTGTGGTCTTTACGTATAACTTTATGTAGTTATGTTTTATGTAGTGTTTCTATTTTTCTACAGGTTCCCTCCTTTCAACTATGTCAGAATATTGGACTATGTCGGACCTGCATTGAATCCATTTATTTTATAAAATCTTCAATGAGAGTTTTTTTCAGTTTTTTTCTGTGTTTTTTTAATTATTTTATTCATGTGTAATTATGGAGATGAATAACACATAACACATGAATATGCTTTGATTCCATTGCATTTGTTAGTTACTTAGGGTGAAATGTATGTACGGGGCTGTCGTTTCAGACCAAGCCCTGGTGCTGTCCTGTTCACTAGATTTATAATCAGGTGCACTCCAAAATTAGGTGCATTATCAGGTGCCCCCGGCACTCTGTAATGTGCCTGAGATCGGGGGGCCTTCTGGAGGCGTATTATACCATAACCGTATGATTCTACATATTTATGACTGGAGTACAGCAAAACTGGGTGCATTACTGCTGGAACAGGCAGACCAAGTTAAGCCTGTTGAGCCTGATTTGTTGTTTTGGAGCTAGAAAGCCCCTAATCTATGTCCCGCAGTATAACAGGTTCATAAATTCATGTGCATTCTATGCTACTAATGAGCGCAAAAAAATATTGTTTGGGCGCCAAAATACATACATGTCATCCTTAGTTTGTAAGGCCAAAAAAGATGTAACGGCTGGGTAGTGGATCCACTGGACCACCGCAAGCGATGATAGCTAAGCCACGCCAGGGAACGGAATCTAAGTAGCCCCGGTTTTACCAGAGCCCGCCGCAAAGCGGGATGGACTTGCTGCGGCTGAGGCTACCAGGTCGTCCCCCCTGACGGACTTCTTGCGGTGGCAGCCAG
>JAODAL010059545.1:0-21418 GCA_025379985.1 Phyllomedusa bahiana
AGCTATATTGGAGACACCTTCTAACCTCCATTAGTAAAGTGATTCCGAGAATTTAACGACGTGCACTGTGAAATATTTAAATAACCCCCTCCTCGAATTAAGGATTAGGAAAAATGGTCTATGTGGTTAAATTTTTGTTTTTTCAGTGATTTTTTTCCCTATATACTTTCCCCCAATTCGGAAATTGGGTTACAGGATCCTATATAAAAATCCCTTTTTTTTAATTACAAGCCTAGGGAAATTGAAAGACTTATGAAATCACTTTTGACTCGCTACCAAATGAAAGAATTTTTGCTTCAGAAATGTCCTTGGCATTTTTTCCCCGTATGTTTGTTTTTCCATTTCTTGTTACCCCTCCCTATTACCCCACACTTCATGTCAAAATAATTGCTAATAAAATGTTTATGTATTGCTCAAAATCATTTCAAAAAACCCTTTTTGCTTTTAAAAAAAAAAAAAGAAGGTGCCCCTTCAGGTGGGACAAAGCACCAGGGGATCGTTGGTTGCAGGAGTCGGGCCCCTGTCATTGCGGGGTCAGGGCCCTGTAAATTTTCGAAAAAAACAGGTTCCAATTGCCCTTCGGGGTTTAATGCAACTGATCAGCAGTCTTCCTCCTCGTCCTCCCATTTACGGCACAAAGTGTTCAGCATCTCAGCATCGGTCCAAATGAAGCACCCCAAATGAAAACTCGGTACCCCACTTGGATAAACATTTTCTGAACCCCTCTTTGTGACAAAAATGGGGTTTGGGGTCGAAGGATTTAAAAGTAAAAGGGGCCCAAAGAGGATGATTTTCTCTGTTGAGTCGGGTTATGATGCTAGGGGGGAGGGGAAAGGGTAATCGGCAAAAATCCGGGGCGGTGGGCAACGCTTGCAGTCCCCTTGTTGTGCCCGCAGCCCCTGGAGAAAAATTGTCAGGACGACGAATCCCCTGTGTTGATGATGATGATGACGACATTGGGATCCAAGTGGTCTTTTAGCAGAATTTGCTTGTGAGCGCTTATCATAGCGAGGAGGAAAACGATGGGGTAGTGTCGTCGGGTTGCCTCAAAAGGGGGGGCGGTGCAGAAGTCCCTGATTGATTCCCCGGGCCCCGGTCAGCACAAATCCCCTCCCTTATCGGTCAAAAGTAGGGCCTCTCAAGCCCGGGCCTTTTTGAGCAGCTCTGATTCCCAGCGATGTCATATGCGCTTTGGTAAAGTAATAGAGGCAAGACCTTGGCGGTTAACCCCAACATGTTTGTACATAGCGAATGATGGTTTAAATGGAGGCACTTTGGGCAAAAAAAAGGAACGCGCGGGCCCCCAACCACTTCACACCCTCTGTCTCGTTCCCCTCTCTCCCCACCCACCAAGGGTTCCCCAGTGCCTGGGTCCTGGTTGAAAAAGGGATCAGCCCCCCGCTTTCAGCCTCCACCCTGCGGGTACCCCCCGCACCCCCAAAACCCATCCTACCTTTTCCTCCGCCCGTTTTGACCTGCACGCCGGGTACAGGGGCCCAGTCTGCAGCAGTTTTCTGTTTCCGGGTTTGGGGAGAAGAAAACTTAAACAAAACACCCCCAAACCCCAAAAGCCTAAATGTCGGCTTGCAGGCTTTGGTTTGGGAAAATTTGCCTTTCTTTGGTGGCACGAGGGGTTTTCCCCCAGTCATGGCCTCGCCTCCCCAACCCCGATGCGGCAGGCTTTTCTTTGCCAGAAAAGCCGTCCCTGCCCGGGCCCCGCCACGTGTCATCTAAAATTTCAAGCGCGTTGTCCCCATCTGTGGCGGAAAACCCATTGCCCCGAAAAAATGGACTAGTAACCCGGGCCCAAAGGGCTATTCTCTGTGAAGTCATGGGTGAGTGGGTGGATTTTGGGGGTGCGGTAGCTTCAGCTGGCGCACGTCTTCAAAAAACCCCAGGGGGTGCAGGGTTTTTCCCCCAAGGTCCTCTGGGGGCTTTAGTGCCCCGAGAAACCCGGCCCTTTTTTGAAATTATTTTTTGGGCGTCCAACAAGGGAGGAGCTGTGGGGCTCTCCGCAACGGACCAAGCGCTGGTGGGGGGACAAGAACTTTGCCAGGCAAAGGGGGTGGCGATAAGGGCGAAATCTGTGGGCCCCTTTGTCAGTAGGCTGGAGCATTCCCTTTTCCCGGACTGTCAGAACCTTGGTCCAAAAATTTCTAAAAAGACCGGGTCTGGATGCTGTGAGGAAGGCTCGAAGTCAAGTTGCCTTCCCCCCGTTGCCCTGGGTTCGCCGCCCGGTGCGTTTGCAGCGTCAGCGGCCTCCCGTCAACCCTTCATTTTTTGAGTGGCAACATGCTGGAATTCCACCCCCACATCTCCCGGATTGTGGCAGCGCACATGCATTTCGCAGTACGAAGTGAAATGGTGAAAAACAGCGGTGCGGACCGGGGGGTTGAGAAAGAGAATGGAGGGAGGTGAAAAAGCTTGGGACCCTCCCTTTCCAGTTTCGAAATTGCCACTAAAATGGTCCGGGCGGCCCCTTTCCCTTGTCAGATGGCTTGTGGTGAAACTTAGTTCTGGAAAAGTGTTGGACATCTGAAAAAAAGGGGCCCCCCCGCGACGGGGGGGGGAGAAAGGAACCGATGCGGCACGGAGCCCCTTTTCTCGTCGGAAAATCCACAAAAGGCCCCACGTTTTTTTCAAATTTTTTTCGGTTTTATTAGGTGTGGGTTCGGGGTCCCGGGGTAGTTTCAAAGGCAGGCAAAGCTTCAGGGTGCAAACATTTTTGGCAAGTTTAGGGCTGTTTTTGAAGCTGTTTGGGGGGAAACGGAGGAGGAGGGGAGGAGGAGGTTTCCAGACATGAGTTAGACGTCCCTGCCTTGGAAAGAGGTTGGCGCGGAATTTTAGGCGGAGGAAAAAAAGAGAGGGGATCGTTTGTGTGCCCCCCGATGAGAGGGTTTTGGGAAAACAAGGTCCATCTCTCAAATGGAGCCCGGGGTGTTCCCTTTTCCCCCCCTGTTTTTGCATTTGGGGCCTCAAAATGAACAACAGGGTTTCTGGGGGGCCCCTTGGTCCCGGGGGAAAAAAAAAAAACTCAGATTTCTTTTAAACCCCCAAATTTGAGAGTAAAATGAAAAAATGGGGGAAATTTTCCCGATTGATAAATGGAGACCTTGTTTTTCGTTGTTCACGTTCCCCAAATGTCCGGTGGGAAAAAACATTAAACGGGCGTGGGAAACAGTGGAGTGCCCCGGGAGCCCTGCGGCCAAACAGCGGCAGAGCAGGCAAGGTGGCAAGGATTTTGATGAAGTTGTGGCCCCCAAATTTCCGGGGTCACCCTTTTGGTTTCCCGGTTTTACTTCCCCCATTCCCCTTCAAAAAGGGAAAAGGGCCCCTTGAAAATTTTTTTTTAAAAATTCAAATTTTTACTGCAATTTTTATTTTCTTTTCCAAAAAAGTTTATTTTTCTGGTTTTGCTGGGGGAGGGACTGTAAAAGCAGGGAAGGTTTCATGAAAACACCGTTCCCTTTTTCTCACTTTTTTCTTAGAAATTTTCGCATTGTCACTGGTTTTGGGTCATGTTGCTGTGAGATACAGGTTTTAAATTTTGGTCCCTTTGGGAACAGAAATGGGTTTTAAGTGGCATTTCTCCCTCACAAATTTTTTAAAAGTGGCTGAGAAGTAAATTTTTTAATTTTTTTGGGGGCAAAGCTTTCTTTGAAAAGCAGCAATTTTCTTTAAAGGGCCTTTTTCTAAAAATGTTGTTTTAACAGCCATTTGTTCTTTTACAATTGTCCAAAATGGCCAAGGGCATGCTTTGAATTTTTGGGGGGATTTTTCTTTTGGGCATGCGCATATTTTCAGGGGTTTTTTTTAAAAAAATGTTGGGTTTTAAAAAAAACCTTTGTTCTTCCAATGGTCAAAAAGTGGCTCAAAAAGGGTTTCTTTAAAAATTTTTTGGGGGAAATTTTTCTGTGCCCTTTTAGTAGATACAGGGCCTATTGTAAAAAATGTTGTTTCTAGATTAAATTTTTTTCTTCAAAAGTTTTTCAAGGGGCCCCAAGGGTGATGGTTTTGTCAGAAACGGAAAGGTAGGAAAATGGTTTTAAAGGAACATTTGCAAAAAGACTTTTTTTGCAAGAAACTTTTTCATAGTATCAATCCTGTATTTAGACAAAATTTAATTTCAAAAAAAAAAAAAAGAGAAACAAAAGGGGCATGGGGGATTCCCTCTTTTTTAAAAATGTGGTTTTCTTTGAATTAAATATAAAAAAATTGCTGTACAAAAAAAGCTTTGGGAAAAAAATTCCCCTGAATTGGGAAAGAGAGGTAAAAGGAAAAATTTACCAAGGAATTTTTGGGGAGGGTTTATAATTTCGAAGGAATGGGGTTAATTTTTTGGAAGGGGGGAACGGCCAGGGGAAAACAAAAGTACAGAGACAATTTCCCCCAGGGAGTTGGTTTAAATGAGAAAAAGAAAGCCAAGAAAAAAGGGGGGACCCGGGTGGAAAAAGGAGCGTTAACACCCGTATTTCCCCCTTTATGCCCCAATTGGTCCGCACTATACGGGGGCAAGGACCCAGTCAGGGAAGTATATGCCCAGTGAAACTAAAATGGTTTTAAAAAGACCCCCTTTTTCCGGCATTTTTTTAATTGGGGTCAAGCGGGTTTTGGGGGGTCATGCTGTCCCCGGGGAAGGGTTTAAGTAAAGTCAGGAAAAACTAAAAATGGTGGTTAAAAGCCCCTTTTTCGGCTTTTTTTAAAAATGGGGGGTCATCAGGTTTGGGGCTCTGTTTGGGCTCAGGAAGGGTGTCAGTCCAGTAAAAATTTAAATTGGTGGTTAAAAAGATTTTTTTCCCGGCCTTTTTAAATGGGGGGCATGGGGTTGGGGGGTTTTCTGGGGCCCCAGGACGGTATGTCAAGTCCAGTAAAACTAAAATGGGGTTGAAACCCCCTTTTTCCGGCACTTTTTAATCGGGGGGTCATGCATTTTGGGGTCATGCTGTGGCCGGAGGGATAGCTATGTCGTGAAACTTAAATGGTGGTTAAAAGACTTCTTTTTCGGCACTTTTTAATCTGGGGGTCTGCGGGTTTTGGGGGTCATGCTGGTTTCAGGACAGGGATAGCAATGTCCAGTTCAAGAAAAATGATGGTTCAAAAAATACTGCTTTGCCTTTTTTTTTTGTGGTTTGATACGGTTTAGGGTCTGCTGGGGGACAAGCAGGGATAGTAAATGGTGTGTGACTTTTTTTTGTGGTTTTTATAACCAAAGTGTGTTCCCTAGATGTAGCACGTATCCTTTTTAAATGTTGTGGTTTTTAAATTCCGCTTCCCCAGCCTTTTTGGGGTTAAGAATGAGGTTTGTTGCTCTCATAGACTTTAATGGTATCGGCGATCATCTATCATGCCTTTGAATATCTTTCGATGATGGCCCACCATCGGGGCCCTCGACGATGTCGTAGCCAAGTAATCGTCAAAATAATGTGAAACGTCGGGCCCTTTTACATTTCCCCTGGTAAGGCTCTGTGTCCGCATTTTTGCCCACTCCTTCCATCACGCTGGACCTGTGCCCCAGAATGCCCAACGTTTTTTAGTAAAATTTAATACACTAGTCATGCTGACAATGCCACGTTTTGACCATTTTGGTGTCTCTTAAAACTGCAAGGATAGTGCAGAGAATTCACCGGTCCCTCTAAAGGGTCAAAAAAAACCCAGGTCCCCAACGGTTGTCAGGCCATGTGACTTTATTGGGAAAAGCTAGGATGAGTTAAATTATCAAAAAGTTGTTTTGATGAATTTTAAATTTGGGTGAAAGTGTTAAAAAAAGTATTTCCTTGCTAAAGAGCCTTTTTTGGTGTTTTAGAACATTGTGTCGCGAAAATATGATAGGGAGCGTGGTTTTGGGATTGAAACAATGCTGGGTTAGTTTGACACGCAGATGCAGGCGCCGCTCTTAGAATCGCTTCCACTTACTTTCTGGGGAGTAACGGGGGTCAAAACTGACCAAAAAAAACTAAGTTTTGGGACGTGCCTGACGGGTTATGTCAGGCCCGTAGAGAGAATATTGTTTCTCCCGCCCAAACGTTATTTTATCACTTATAGGGGAAACCCTTTTAATACAGCTTGTGTATTTGTCATATACACACATCTCCATTACAGGCAGGTTATTATTTTGGGATATTGCTTTCTGTGCCAAAGAGTTACTTTTTTCATTTATTGTGGTGAACTATCTTGATGATTCCACAGATTATGACAGAACCTGTTCTGCTAAACGCTGATACATGTAAAGCCCCTTCCCCCCATGCGCCGAGAGAGTGGAGAGGGTGTCGGCTGTAATTTTGCGCCAACGTCACTGATCATTTTGCCCTTCCTTTGATCCGTCAGTTTCCGCTTTCAATCGGTCAATAATCCATCAATATTGATAAAGCCAAAAAGATACAGGAGTTGATCCAAAACAGAGATGACAAGTAAATGGAATATTTGTATGTCTTCTGTGTTTTGTATCCACTCCTGCTTTTGGCTACCTAATCATCAGACAATACTAATGCAAAAAAAGGACCGATTGTTTCTCCAAAGACACAATCGATTGTGTTTGTCCTTTTCAATCCTTCTGACAGATTAAAAGAAGGGTAAAACCAAACATATTGGCAACATCATAGAGTGGCGGAGGGTGGAAACAGCATTAGGAAACAAAAGGGTGGTCGAGTGAGAGAGTGGTCAGTTGGCGGCAATATGAGTAGGCCACAGAGTGGCACAATGACAAATTGTGGAGGTAGCAATAGCATGAGCAGGCCAACGAGTGGCACAATCACAGATTTTGGAGGTGGCAGCAACATCAGTAGGCCACAGAGAGGTACAATGACAGAATGTGGAGGAAGCAGCAGCATGAGTAGGCCACAGAGTCGCACAATGACACAGTGTGGAGGTGGAAGCAGCATGAGTAGGCCACAGCATGGCAAATGACAGATGGTGGAGCTGGCAGCAACATGAGTAGGCCACAGAGTGGAACAATGACAGATTGTGTAGTTTGCAGCAGCCTCAATATCAGCATGAGGAGACCTGAGTGGGGGGTGGCAACAGCATTAGAAGGCTACATAATGGCCCAGTGAAGAGTGGGGAGATGGGTGACCATACCATTTCCTGGTAAAGGTGGTTGGTGGTAGAAGAATGTGTGGCAACAGATGTGTGGCAGTATCAGAATAGTAGCTGAGGAACTTAGCAACAACAATCCAGACTCATTTCTCAAAGTTTGGGTAAGGCGGCATGACTGATATAATATGATGCATCAGGCATTGGTGTGTGGAAATCCTGGCTGAATCATGCCTGAGTCATCTTGACAAAGGCAGGTCTTTCCACATTTCGGGTGCACAAGCGAGTTCTCCGTGGGGAAACTATGGCCCCCGCCTCACTGAACACCCGCTCTGATGCCACTCTACTGGCTGGGCTGGACAGCTTCTCCAATGCAAACTCGGCAAGTTGCAGCCACACATCCAGTTTGGCTGCGCAGTAGTCCAGAGAATCTGCAATGTGGGGTGGCAGGGTGCTGTCCAAGTAGGCCACCACCTGCTGGTTCAGGGTTTGATTCAGATCCTGCAGCTGCTGGTGAGTACTTTCCTCACTAGGTGGGCGAAGAAAGCTGCTCATCAACGATTCCAGACTCAGGTTGCTGCTGATGAAGCTGCTACTGCTCCTACCCTCCAACGACCCCCACAGCAGCTGTGGCAGTGGTACATGAGCACTGAGGAACCCTCGGGTCAGACCTGCTAGAGGATGGGCAATGGCGCAGATATGCAGCGGCCAACTGACTAAATAGAATGTCTCTATAGTACTTGAGTTTGTCCTCCCTTTCGGCAGGTGAAAAAAAGACCCCCATTTTGGACTGGTAGCGAGGGTCCAAGAGTTTGGAAAGCCATAAGTCATCCTTCTGCCAGACAGTGACTATTTGGTTGTCACTAGCCAGTCAAATCAGCATGCAACGGGCCTGCTGCAAAAATGACTCTGAGGGACTCCCTGCCTCCATCTCCAATGTATACTGCCATGGTGTGTCTGGGTCATCTACCTTGTCTTTCTCATCACCCTCTACCTCCTCCGGCTGCTCCTGCTCCTCCTCTCCTGTCCCCTTGATAGAAAAAACACTAATTTCACCAGACATTGCTTGTGCTCCAATGTCCTCCTCCTCCTCCTCCAGTTCAGCCCCCACCGGACTCATGTGGCCATGAGATATAGTCGCCACGTCTCCAGTACCCTGACCAGACAGATTTTGCAGCATCTGTTCCATAACATGAAGCAGTGGAATGACGTTGTTCATCCCATAGTCCTGGTGACTGACAAGTAACATGGCCTCCTCTAAGTGCCTGAGCAAACAGCAGGTGTCACGCATGAGCTGCCACTGGCTGACATCGAAATTACACAGGGAAGTACTCCTGTCCGCTTGGATCATCAAGAAATCATTAATGGCCTTTCTCTGTTAATAGAGTCAGTCGAACATGTGGAGCCTGGAATTCCAACGGACGGAAACGTCGCATATCAGCCTATGTGGGGGGAGGCCGATCTGCCGCTGCAGCTCAAGGAGGGTGTGCTTGGCAGTGTAAGAATGGCTGAAGTGCATGCAACGTTTCCTGGTAATTTTTAGAATGTCTTGCAGATGTTTGGAAGACTTGAGGAACCATTTGACAACGAGATTGAACACGAGTGCCATGCAGGGTGCATGGCTCAGCCCTCCTCGGCGCAGCGTGGACACCATGTTCTTTCCATTGTCTGTCACCATGGTCCCAATTTTGATGCACAAGCTGCCACCCTCTTCTTCCAATGATAATTATGAAGCCCTTGCTTCACCCAGCTCCCTACTGCGATCCGCTACATCGTTATAGCTGCTCACTGTCCTGAAATAGCTTGTCTTTGCTGTATGTGGCGCAGATGCCACAGCACATAGTAGTTCTCTGGCTGAGGGAACCAAACGGGACAGAGGTGGGTTGATGACAGGTGAGGGTCCCTGACTTGCTCCCGAGCCAAGCCAACTAATGGTTGTGTCTGACGAACCCATCGACTCTTGGCTGGGGTTGTCAGATGTCATCTGGGAAGAAGTGGATGACCTAGTCAGCCATTCAACAACCGTTGGAATGGTGGTCAACACACAGCCGCTAGATGAGACTAGTAGCTCTGGCCTCGCCGAGTCACACCTACTGCGACATCCCCTTACTATGCTGCAACCTGTTCCTGCTCCAGGAATAATTGTGCCACTGCCACTCCCATGTGAAGGGCCTGCCACCTCTTTGTCTGACATACTGTTTGAGCAAAAATTTACAATAAAACAAACTCTCTGTTTAATGTAGATGTGTGCATATGACAAATACACACACTGGATTTAACACAGAGTTCCCACAATAAGTGAAAAAAATTAACTCTTTTCCATAGATTGAAATATCCCTACAGAATGAACTGGATGGATTTCAGACGTGTCGGGCGGCCATTTTAGACTCGCTATCACGAATCACCATGAGCTTCAACTTTGAATAATTGCTGAAATTCTAAACGAATTCCATTTCGTTCGAATCGATTTGCTCGTTCCTAATAATGGCATTATGCTGCTGCCACAATCGCTGGAGCATGTGGAGGGTGGAATTCCAGCGTGGTGCCACATCACATATCAGACAGTTGACAGGGAGGCCCAGATCACACTGCAACGCTGGCAGTCATGCCGAACTAGGGTGCGAACGCCAGAAGTGTGAGCTAAGACATCGAGCCTTCCTCAGCAGACAGTCAAGACCCGGGTATCACTTAAAGGGGTTTTGCCACGATGTAATGTTGACGTGGGATCCTCCAAAATGGGTATTTAATCACTTTTCTAAATATATGTCATTAAAAATATTGCAGCCTGAGAGAGCTACAGGCTGCCTTATCTGCCCTTAGTTACTTAAAAGCTTGCACTAGATACGACCTGACAAGAGCTGCTATCCGGGCTTGCACAGAGAACACTTCTTATCTGATGAGAGGGAGCTGAAGGCAGGCCCGGACTGACCATAGGGTAAACCGGGCATTTGCCCGGCGGGCCGCTGGGGTCCGGGTCACAGGGCTGGCTCGGAGCGCCCACCGAGGGGGCCGGTGTTCCCCCCCGGCGGGCCCCGAATGCCGGCGCACGCACAGGGGCCCCTCGCCACATGGTGCACGGCCGGGTCACCGACCCAGCCATTCAGCCATCACAGACGTCGCCTGCACCGCGTGGTGCAAGCAGCGGCCGAGGCTGAACAGCTGGAATCTACTGATCCCGTCTGTTCAGCTCCCAGGAGGCCGCGGGGCAGGTGCGCGATGTGATGACGTCATCGCGCGCCTGCTCCGTGTCCCGCGCACTGCTGCCGTCGGCGCTCCGGACCGAGAGAAGAGAAGCAGAAGCAGAGACTTCAGGTAAGTATTGGTTTTATTATTTTTTTTAAACTACTAGCCCTGCCTGCATACCTATATATTCCCTGCTTAGCTATATACTGCCCCATACTGCCCTGCCTGGCTATATACTGCCCTGCCTGGCTATATACTGCCCCATACTGCCCTGCCTGGTTATATACTGCCCCATACTGCCCTGCCTGGCTATATACTGCCCCATACTGCCCTGCCTGGCTATATACTGCCCCATACTGCCCTGCCTGGCTATATACTGCCCCATACTGCCCTGCCTGGTTATATACTGCCCCATACTGCCCTGCCTGGCTATATACTGCCCTGCCTGGTTATATACTGCCCCATGCTGCCCTGCCTTGCTATATACTGCCCTGCCCTTTGCATATGCCCGCCTGCTATATACTGCCCCATACTGCCCTGCCTGGCAATATACTGCCATGCCTGCATACCTATATACTGCCCCATACTGCCCTGCCTGCATCCCTATATACTGCCCCATACTGCCCTGCCTGCATACCTATATACAGACACTACCTATATGTAGTGTCAGTGTGGGCTTGTCCCTGATTGTAAAGCAAGTGCACACCTGACTCTGTGATGAGGGGTTTCTCTGCACCACTGTTTCTTTCTTCCTTGTGTTTATTGGGCTCTCACACGGAGCGGTTTTGGTGCATTTTTTATGTGTTTTTTTGTGCAGAAATGTACAGCATTTAACTGCTCTGCCTTTCTGCACAAAAAAGCACCAAAAAACCATCAAAAATGCACCACAAGTGCTCCGTGTGCAGGCACCTTTATAGTGTAGTTTATTTTAGAAAGTGACGAGGTGCAAGAACAAGGGATATTTTGTAAGCGGATATTGTATGTGGGCTGCTGGGGGCTTTGTGCCAGGGCTGATTTTTATTCCCAGTCCGGCCCAGGCTGAAGGCACCGGGTAGAAATATGTTTTCTTTTCTGTACAGAATCCACTAGTTGTAGTGTGATTATCTGAGTAGATCCCTGCTTTATCTGATGACAGGGAACATGAAGCATTTCCAGAGGCTGAAGAAGATTTCAAGCTGCTGTGGAGAAAAGGTGTTGTCTTTTGTATGCAGATTCCACTAGTTGTAGTTTGATTATTTGAGTGAACATTTCACACGATCCCTTATGCAGCTCTGGCAGTCTGTCTCTCTCTCTCAGCTTGCATGGCTTGTTTACATTTGCTACTTAGCAGATATGGCACGTCCTGGCAAAACCCCTTTAACCCCTTAACGACGCGCACCCGTCTTTTGACGGCGGCCGGTGCGGGTCGTTCGTCTGCAGCGACGTCTTTTGACATCGCTGCAGACATCGGGGTTTGCGGCGCCCGGCGCCGCAATTGCGCTAGGATCGGGGCTGAACTACACAGCCCCGATCCCAGAGCATGTCCTGCAGGCATCGGGGAGCGGAGGTAACCTCCGCAACCCGATGCTTTAACCCTTTGATTGCGGCGGTACGTTACCGCAGCACAATCAAAGGGATCCCTGCTCTGTCGGGTGATCGGAACACCCGGTGACCCGACAGAGCCCGGGGAACGGCTGCACAGTCAGCTCTGGGGACCTAGCGTGGCCCCAGAGTTGTCTGTGTATGAAGCCAGTGATTAGGACGCACTGTGTGCTGTCCTAATCATGCCTGTGTCAGACTGACACAGATTAGCATGTATTAGCATATATGAATATGCTAATACATTACTAAGTGTAAAAAAATTTTAAAAAAATGTTAAACAGTTCTCCCTTCATGGGAGTCAAAAAAAAGTACAAAACAAACATAAAAAGTGTAAAAAAAAAAAGAATAAAAAAAAATAAATAATAAAATAAAATAAATATTTAATAAAAAATAATTGTACATAAATTACATGCACAAAAAAACCTACACATATTTGGTATCCACACGACCGTAATAACCTGTAGAATTAATCTAACAAGTTATTAAGTGTGAAATGTTAATGGTGTAAAAAAAAAATGAAAAAAACAAAAAAAATTTTTGGAAAAAAATAAAAAAAAATACTGCAATTATTTATAAGTGTACTTAAACTATTCCCTTATAAAGTACAACTTGTCTTGAATAAAACGAGGCCTCATCCAACTGCGTCATTGAAAAAATAAAAAAGTTACAACTGTTTAAATGCAAGGAGGCCAAAACTAAAAAAATGTTCTGGTCATTAACTACTTTTCAGGCGTTCGGCTTAAGGGGTTAAGAAATGTCTGCACAAGCAGGTTCATGACGTGTGCCAGGCAAGGGATGTGTGTATGTCTACTGACAATAAGGGCAGCAAGGAGATTTCTCCCATTGTCGCACACCACCTTGCCTGGTGCCAGGTTCTTAGCACCCAGCCACTGTTCGGTCTGAGTGCGCAGAGCCATCCACAGCTCTTGACCTGTGTGTTGACAGTTTTCAAGACAAATTAAATTAATTTAAGAATGGACTGGTTTCCCTTGGCATGTGATGCTACCCGTTGAGGTTGGGGATCAGCGTTTGGCTGCCAGAGGAGAAAAAAATCATCCTCTTTGGCCTTTTGATCTTTTTAAATGCCTTCTGACCCCAACTGCATTGTGTCATCAAAGAGCTCTTCAGAATATGGACTATATGGAGCAGTCTGTATATTGGGTCACATTTGGCCTACAGGTTGGACTGATGATGACATTTGTGCCTGTGACTGAGAGGAAGAGGAGGTAAATCCGCTGGATGCAGGGTCTGTTAACCATTGAAGAACAGATTGGCACCGCTCTTCAGTATTGAGATTCACAGGGAACCGACCCAGCGATGACAGGCCTGACGGTCCTGTGACTGACGATGTGCTTGCATGTGTGTTGTCCGGAGCAGTCTCATACCTCTAGCTCCACTTCCTTCGCCCCTGCTTTCTCGCTTACCACCTTTACTTCTCTCCATGTTCAAAAGCTAAATATTAAAAAGCTAAAGATTTGGTAAGAGTCTCTTATGCAAGAACTCTAACTCCAAAACCGGGACAATGAACTTTTGGGCACTGAATCAAATTTGCTGCAAGAAACCGTATTTGAAAGCAATTTCTTTTTATAGCAGATTTGCTAATGGTGTCTAAAGCACTAGCTTTACCCCCAAAACTGGAACAGGGAACTTTTGGGCACTCAGAATAAAGATGGGAAATATGTAGCCAGCAATATAATTAAGTAGCTAGGGGGCCCATACAGGTAGCCCATATAGGTAGTTAGGTAGCCCATAAAGGTATCTAGGTAGCCCATAAAGTTAGATTGGAAGCCCATAAAGGTAGTTAGGGAGCCCATATAGGTAACTAGGGAACCCATAAAGGTAGCTAGGGAGCCCATAAAGATAGCTAGCTAGCCGACAGGTAACTCAGGAGCCCATATAGGTGGCTAGAGAGCCCATATAGGTAGTTAAGGAGCCATATAGGTGGCTAGGGAGCCCATATAGGTGGTTAGGGAGCCCATGTAGGTGGCTAGGGAGCCCATATAGGTAGTTAGGGAACTCATATGGGTGGCCAGAGAGCCAATATAGGTGGCTAGACAGCCCACAAGTAACTAGAGAGCCCATATACGTAGCTAGGGAATCCATATAGTTGGTTAGGGAGCCAATATAGATAACTAGGGAGCACATATAGGTGGCTAGGGAGCCCATACAGGTAGCTAAGGAGCCCATATAGGTAGTTATTAGGCCCATATAGGTAGCTATGGAGCCCCTATAGGTGGCTAGAAAGCTCATATGGGTAGTTAGGGAGCCCGTATAGGTACTTAGGAAGCCCACATAGGTGGTTAGGGAGCCTATATAGGTAGATAGGGAGCCTTTATAGGTAACTAGGGAGCACATATAAGTAGTTAGGGAGCCCATATAGGTGGCCAAGGAGCCCATATAAAGGGGTTAGGGTCATATAGAGGAGCTCATAAGATACTGTACAGTTAGGGAGCCCCATAAAGCTAGGACTAGGGGGAGCCCATAACAAGTATTGGTGCCAGGACCGAGCAACCATATGGTAGCTTAGGGTTGGAGCCCATAATAGTGGAGATTAGGGTAGGCCCATATTGGTGTCCAGGAAGCCCATATTGGTGGCCAGGGAGCCCATATAGGTAGCTAGGGAGCCCATGTATTTGGCTATGGAGCTAATTTAGGTGCTTATGGAGCCCATATAGGTAGCTAGAGATCCGATATAGGTGGTTAGGGAGCCCATATAGGTAGCTAGGGAGCCCATGTATTTGGCTGTGGAGCCCATATAGGTGGCTAGGGGGCCAATATAGGTGGTTATGGAGCCCATATAGGTAGCTAGGGAGCCCAAAGTGTTGGTTAGGCACCCCATATAGGTGTTAGGGAACCGATATTTGGTTAGGGAGCTATTTTTGGTAGTTAAGGAGCCCATAAAGGTACCTTGGAAGAACATAAAAGTAGTTAGGGAGAGCATATGGGTAGCTAGGGAGCACATATAAGTAGTTAGGGAGCCTATATATGTAGCTAGGGAGCACATATCAGTAGTTAGGGAGCCCATATTAAAAATAAAAATACCCACCTTTCACCCTTCCTTCCTCTCCTCATCATATCACGCCGCCCCCTGGCTATTCTGCCTGAGCCGCCGCCTGCACCGCACAGGTAGCGGCCGTGATCTCTTCATCGCTGGGTCTATGTGACCCCACAATGCAGCCGTGTGGAAAAAGGGGGCCTTCTGCGTCACAGGCTGGCGCCGGTACTCAGAACCCTCTTGGAGGAGTCACCAGTCCCTCAGCGGACGCTCTGAGCCGGCACGGCGGCCCGGGCCCTGGCAGTCCAACAGGCAAGTACCCAGTTAATTAGATCGCCAGTCCGTGCCTGCTTTAGAGAGTGAGTTCTGTGTATGATTTTCTGATTTGACCTTTGAATTATTCTTGACTTTCCAGTTTGTCCATTGCCGGCCCTGAGCTTCTCCCTGTGATCCATTTACACAAGAACTCTGCCTGCCCTGGACTTCCATTAGAGACCCAGCTATGTTGCTGTTTATGCCTCTGGTACCACACCTGCACATCTGGGGTAATGACCTTCCAGTTCCATGCAGTGAAGTCCAGATCTCTTGTATCCCATAAAGGGTGAAGATCAAGGGACTTCTTAGATACCAGTGTGGTTTTACAGCAAAGCTTGTGACTGACACTGTTAATCCACCAACTGACCATGACAAAAGTCCATCACACATGAGTTTCCCCCACACTAAGAAAACATACTGAAATTAATTTGCAGCAATACCATATCAGACATTTGTTATAAAACTAATGTTTAATAATCAAAATGGCCATCAAATAACAATGTCAGATTTGTAAAAGGGGCCAATGTCACAAGTAAAACTGGCCCCAGGCAATAAAATTGCTGCCAGGCAAAAAAAAAACCTTATAAAAGCTATATTGGCAACTTAAAATCCAAAAAAAACCCCCAAAGACAGATCAATTGAAAATCCGTTCCAATCAAACTGCCCCTTTAAAGGTACCATTATTGACACTATCATTGCATCTTGAGCGTAAACCTCAGGGTTATACTCTGTTATTTTTTCACACAAAACCCCATCCCATTCATCCCCTTTTCTCTCTTCCCTTGATTTTCCTCTTCCTGAATTTCTCTCTTTTCCTCACTCTCATTCTCCTCGTCGTCTTCCTCTCTTTTCCTGTGTTTCGAGACAATAAATGTTTTATAGAACTTTATGCTTATTGTCCTACATTGTCAATCAATCATAGTCACAGCTCATTTTATCTCTATTCTTCTGGTGCTTTGAAATGCATTGATTCCTGAAGGCGCTGATCTGGTGCCAATAGAGAGAACTAGCAGATGACAACAACAGCGCTGAGAGATCAAGTAAATTACTGCCAATAAAACTCAACAGAGTTGTCCAGGATTAGAAAAAAAGTTTTTTTTTTTCTTCAGATGAGCGCTGCTATTTCTGAAAAGAAGAGCATATCTGCTACTGACCAACCCCTTTAGCTACTGCCACCAGTTAGATGGAAGCTCTAATCTCTCCAAGCTATGGGTGACATTCTTGCTTCTCTTTGGGCTTCTTTGGATAAATGTTGCTTATTGTGCCTTCTGATTACACAACATTGTGTAAGATTATGGCACAATAATTATATCACATAGGTTATCATAAAAAAACTGTCCTTGGATCAACACTCAAGTAAAAGGGTTGAATGATTTGCTGACTCATTTCAGACTACAAATCCTACTCATAGCTGCCACAAATAGCATGCACACTCTTTTAGAAGTCTCCTGTGATGTAACTCTGCCGTCGACATCACCATTAACAAATATTATAATAAAAAAGCCTGTTATATGATATATGTTCTAATTATTCTTGGGAGATTTCCCAGTCTGAAATGCGTCAGCGGTTCACTTTGCACAAGAATGGTTTTGGCACATTTGCAAGTCTTTTTTATGATGTTATATTATGTTACATGGAATAAAATCTACTGATATTAGCACTTTTACTCACGTGCTGGTCAAAGGACTATTTTTAGATGGAATTTGATGAATGACAGCACCGGGCAGTCTATTGCCAGGTGAAACAGTCCAATCTTTCTATAATAGCAGAGGCTTCACTGGTGTGAACAGAGTCATTCAAGTTTATTGGAAAATAATATTCAACAATAAGGCAGTTGCATTAGGTGTGACATTACTTTTTAGTGTGCTGTGTTTTATCCTCTGGATTATAGATACAATCATGATAGACTACAATCCACAGCACCTCTTCTGAAATACTACAATATCTGGGGTTTGGCTGATGAACCATAACATGCATGCCAAACAGGGCCGCCAACAGAAATTTCTGGACTCCATACAGCTGAAGCGTCTGAGCCCCCCTACAAACCCCGCCCCGAGCAACCCCATTGCCCTGACACCAGTAAAAATAAATGCAATTGCTCAATATTACCAGGTAGCTGGTAGCTAGGGAGGTAGGTAGCCAGGTAGCTGGTAGACAAGGAGGTAGGTAGCCAGGTAGCTGGTAGCCAAGGAGGTATGTAGCCAGGTATCTGGTAGCTAGGGAGGTAGCCAGGTAGCTGGTAGCCTGGGAGGTATGTAGCCAGGTAGCTGGTAGCCAGGGAGGTAGGTAGCCAGGTAGCTGGTAGCCAGGGAGGTAGGTAGCCGGGCAGCAAGGAGGTAGGTAGCTGGTAGCCAGGGAGGTAGGCAGCCTAGAAGGTAGATAGCTGGTAGCTGGTAGCCAGGGAGGTAGGTAGCCAGGTAGCTGGTAGCCAGGGAGGTAGGTAGCCGGGCAGCCAGGAGGTAGGTAGCTGGTAGCCAGGGAGGTAGGTAGCCAGGTAGCTTGTAGCCAGGGAGGTGGGTAGCTAGGAGGTAGGTAGCCTCATATGTATGTGTGTGGGGAGAGGATAGGGCTCACCAAAAAAAAACCTGGGGGGAAGAGGGGGCCCCCACACACATGGCGCGGGGGTGAAGGGCTACAGGGCTGGGGAGAGGAGGGGGATGCTGCTGAGAGCGGACCCGCACTCCCGGTCACACCTGCCTTCACATTCCCATAGCTGCTTTACACTTACGTCCTCTGCATTGTAACTGGTGCTGGGGCCCTCCTCCTCCCTCTGTCCACGCTGCACTGTTGTGGCCAGTAGCGGGATGCGAGACAACTTAAATCAGGGAGGCCCCGCCTACAAGGCGGGGCCTCACTGATTTAATTAGTCATCCTAACTGCAGTCAGAGAGAGGATGGCCCACTGTTCCGATCACTGCGCAGGGGAAGTAAGTGTAAAGCAGCTATGTGAATTTGAATGCAGCTGTGACCGGGAGCGCGGGCCCCCTCTCATCAGCATCGGCCGGGCCCCATATTAAATGTAGTCTATAATATGAAATAAGGGGGCCTGCTTGCAGCGGGCCCCCTTATTTCACCAGGCCCCACACAGGAGTACCCCCTGTACCACCTGTACGGCGGCCTTGATGCCAAAAGTGGCACATGAGAACACTGTCCTGGCAGGTGACACACCAGTAGGTGTCTGGGACCTCAGAAAGGTGGTGAGGAGGGCGGTTGTGCAGTATTGTGTAGTATTTACACACCAAATTTACATCCAGAATTTACAGGCAGATTATGTACAGTTATGTCATGATGAAAATAAGGGGGTATGAATTGTGCTCATTTGCTAAGTCCACTCCATATAGAGCAGGTAACAGCTGGGAATTACAGCCAGGATCTGCCGATAGCAGCTGGGATTGGAGATGACTCAGATCCTGGCATCTTAGCCTCTGATGCTGAGGTAAATGTATCTTCGGTATCTAAAGGATGAAGGAATGATGCTGCACTCTGTTCTGCTGCCCATTTCCTCCTCTCCCCACAATCTCAATAATCTATAGCACTTATATGTTATAAAAATATATTGTAAGGAAATGCCTTTACTATATACTGTGTGAAGGGCTGATTATGAGATCCTAAAAAAAATTATATTGGCTTAGTGTGACTGCCCCTTCTAAACCCCTTCCACAGTGGTGCTCGCAGAGTCACAGCCTTCAGCTGTACATGGAACTGTGGCCACACCCCACTCACTTCAATGGGGCCACCATACAGTTCCCTGCTCAGAGGCCAAGAGCGCTGCTGGGCAGGAAAAAGCATTGACAGGACAAGCACACATATGACAACATGATGCCCTATCGATATACCACTGTATCTTTTATAAGATTAGACTAACCCTGTAATTCATAAAATTCAGTCTATTATATGATACTTACTCTTCATCACAGAAGGAAATGGAAACTAATCCAAGGAACAGGACGAGGAAAAGAGATTTCTTCAACAAATCCATGTTTGGTCTGTGAAAAATATTTATGTGTAGAAGTCAAAAGAAAAGTGAAATTGTATTTTTTATTATTATTATTATTAGTTTCTGTAATATATCACTAATTTCTTCAGGCCTGGACTGGGCAGATTCCCTGTGGGCCGGGCAGATTCCCTGTTGGCCGGGCAGTCAGTGCTCCACCTGCCACTGTCTGTCTCTCTAGGCAGAGTATTGCTGTGTTGTTCTGCATGATCATAGAGAGCACTGTAAAGCCATAGAGATAAAGCTGCACAGTCCTCTCTGTATCCCTCCCCGCACTCATCTCTGAGCTGGACCATCAGGGGATTTTATTGTCATGTGTAACATAATACAATTCAGGGGGTTCAATGTGGAAGACAATTCCATTCTGGAGACACAGAGTGCAATATAACTAATTTCTGGGGTACAATGATTATAATAATTCATTCCTGGGGACCCAGTATGTATTAGAATTTATTTCTGGGGGTATTATAATTTATTGTGTAATGATTACACATCTTTATGTTTTACCTTCATTCTCCTCCTTCTGTTGTGTGGATTAAGGGAGTAGTGATGGGGAAAATCAAATGAAATGTGCAGCATAGAGTAATTAAATTTGCTTTATAACATGGTGGTGGTGGAGTAACATTGTATAAGGGCTGGTTTGGTTTGAGCGTCAGGGCCGCTATACAGCCCCAGTCCAGCCCTGAACATATTCCTCACATCTGTACATAGATTGTCACTACACACATTGGTCCCTTTAATCAATAAGGCTCACAAACTATGTTTCCAAAGTCACACACTCACCTACCAGTATGATTTTCCAACAGTGGGAGGAATCTGCAATAGAGAGACAAGACTCATAAACATAAGAAGAAAATAAAATGTTCCCATGTGGAATAGATTGTCACTAAAATGATAACATTTAGCTCTGACACAGGAGTGGTCCCATCTCACACATTGATGGCTTACACCCAGGGGCGTAGCTACAGGGGGTGCAGAGGTAGCAGCCGCTACCGGGCCCAGCAGCCTAAGGGGGCCCAAAAGCCCTTCTGCCACATAAGAAGACACCAGTATTGTAAAGACACATGGTAACTGAGGGGCCCTATTTCATTCTGTGCATCAGGGCCCAAAAGCTTCAAGTTACGCCTTTGCTTACACCATATTCTCCATTCGCATGTGCGACCAACTCTCTGTTCTTAACGCCTTAATGACCAGCCACCAACTTTTGACATCGGGCATTTAAGGCCGTTCTTTTGACGTCGCTGCAGATATCAGAGTTTGCGGCGCCCAGCACCGCACAAGCGCTACAGGCGGGGCTGTACAACACAGCCTTGATCCCAGCACAGCTCATGCAAGTGCTGGGAAGTGGGGGAAACCTCCGTTCCCCAGTGCTTTAACCCTTTAATTGCCGCGGTTTGTCACCGCAGGGCAATCAAAGGGTTTCCCTGCTCTGTCGGGTGATCGGAACAACCGGTGACCCGACAGAACCCGTGGAACGGCTGCACAGTCAGCCCTGGGGACCTGGAGTAGCCCCAGGGCTGTCTGTGTAAGAAGCCAGTGATCTGGGCAGACTGTGTGCTGTCCTGATCACTGCCTGTGTCAGACTGACACAGATTATAATGTATTAGCATATATGAATATGCTAACACATTACTAAGTGTAAAAATAAATAAATAATAAAATAAAAATAAATATTTAATAAAAAATAATTGTGCATAAATTACACACACAAAAAACCCAACACATATTAGATATCCACACAACGATAATAACCTGTAGAATTAATCTAACAAGTTATTAAGTGTGAAATGTGAATGGTTTAAAAAAAAAAATGAAAAAAAAAAAACATTTTAAAAATTTGAAAAGAAAATCTGCAATTATTTATAAGTGAATTTAAACAATTCCCCCCATAAAGTACAACTCGTCTTGAATAAAACAAGGCCTCATACACCTGCGTCATTAAAAAATTAAAAAAAAGTTACAACTATTGAAACGCAAGGAGGCAAAAACTAAAAAAAATTTCTGGTCATTAACTACTTTTCAGGCGTTCAGCTTAATGGGTTAATGGAAGCTTTCTGGGACCCATTCCTAACACAGATGAGAGTCGCAGAGATGGGAGCTACAACTTTCACTAATTGATGGCTTATCCTATTGATACACTACCAATGTGTGAGATGGGAATTCCCTTTATGTCTTACAATGTCACTTATTGTTAAGAATTTTTTTTTAGCAGCCGTCTGATTTATTTATTTTTTTAATAGGTTCATGGAATGTATCAGGAGCATCAGGATATTGCTCCCCAAAGACAACCACCAATCTTGTAGGGGGGGAATTGGGAAAATT
>JAODAL010059546.1:0-21418 GCA_025379985.1 Phyllomedusa bahiana
GTGAAAGGGGAGGCACGGCGAGCACATGAGGTCAGGCAGTGGCACAATGAAAATTCTGGAGGTGGCTAAAACAGGATTTAGGCCCACAGAGTGGCACAATGACACAGTGTGGAGGCACGGCAGCAGCAGCATGAGGTCAGGCAGTGGGACAATGACATTCTGGAGGTGGCAAAACATAGTTAGGCCACAGAGTGGCACAATGACAGAGAGAGGAGGTCACGGCAGCAGCAGCATGAGGTCAGAGAGTGGCACAATGACACAGTGTGGAGGGCATGGCAGCAACAACAGAAGCAGCATGAGGTCAGAGAGTGGCACAATGACACAGTGTGGAATTGACGGCATCAACAGCAGCAGCAGCATGAGGTCAGGCAGTGGCACAGTGACATTCTGGAGGGTGGAAAACCCAAAAACAGGAGTTAGGCCACAGAGTGGCACAATGACAGAGAATGGAGGTGACGGCAGCAGCACATGAGGTCAGGAGTGGCACAATGACATTCTGGAGGGGGCAAAAACAGGAGTAGGCCACAGGTGGCACAATGACACTGTGTGGAGGGCACGGCAGCAGCAGCAGGGAGATCAGTCAGTGCACCAATGACATTCTGGAGGGTGGCAAAAAAACAGAGAAGGCCACAGAGTGGCACAATGACACAGTGTGGAGGCCCACGGCAGCAGACACAGCAGCAGCATGAGGTCAGGCAGTGGCACAATGACATTCTGGAGATTGCAAAAACCGGAGTTGACCACAGAGTGTCACAATGACACAGTGTGGAGGGCACGGCAGCAGCAACACATGAGGTCAGGCTGTGGCACAATGACATTCTGGAGGTGGCAAAAGAGTAGTAGGCCACAGAGTGGCACAATGACACAGTGTGGAGGTCACAACAGCAGCCACAGCAACAGCATGAGGTCAGGCAGTGGCACAATGATATTCTGGAGGTGGTTAAAACAGGAGTAGGCGACAGAGTGGCACAATGACACAGTGTGGAGGTCACGGCAGCAGCAGCATGAGGTCAGACAGTGGCACAATGACATTCTGGAGGTGGCAAAAACAGGAGTAGGCAAACAGAGTGGCACAATGACACAGTGTGGAGGTCACGGCAGCAGCAGCATGATGTCAGACAGTGGCACAATGACATTTTGGAGGTGGCAAAACAGTAGTAGGCCCAAACAGAGTGGCAACAATGACAGAGAGTGGAGGTGACGGCGGCAGGAGCAACAGCATGAGGTCAAGAGGGGCACAATGACACAGTGTGGATGTCAGGGCACCAGCAACAGCAGAAAGCAGGATGAGGTCATAAAGTGGCACAATGAAAAGAGTGTGGAGGTGGGTAGCAATACCAGTCCTTGGTAAAGATGGTTGGTGGCAGATGGAGAAACTGTCAGCAGATGTGTGGCATCAGGCGGGTGGCGGCATCAAAATAGTGGCTGAGGCAGGTAGTTTGAACCCAGACTCATTTCTCACAGTTTGGTTGAGGCGTCATGGCTGTTGTGGGTCTGACGCCAAAGGGATTGGTGTGTGGAAACCCTTGCCGTTCCACGCCTGATTCCTTTGACAAAGGTCAGTCTTTTTTCCTCATTTCCCGTGGAAAAGCGGGTTCTCCTTGGGGTACCGAGGCCCCCCGCCCCACTCAACACCCGCTCTGATGCCACACTACTGGCCGGGCAGGACAGCTTCTCCACTGCAAACTCGGCAAGTTGCGGCCACCCCATCCAGTTGGCTGCCCCAGTAGTCCAGCGGATCTTCTAACTGGGGTGGCAGAGTGCTGTCCAAGTAGGCCACCACCTTTTGGTTCAGGGACTGCTCCAGGTCCTGCTGCTGCTGCTGCTGGCGACTACCCTCCTCACTAGGCGGCTGAAGGAAGCTGCTCATCAGTGACCCAGACTTAGTTTGCTGCTGAGGGAGCTGGTACGGGTCACCTACCCCCCACCTTCCCCCAGCAGCCGCGGCAGTAGTACGTGAGCGCTGAAGAACCTCCCGGTCAGACCTGTCAGAGGAGGGACGATACTGCACATAGGCAGCGGCCAACTGACTACGGAGGATTTCCCTATAGTATTTGAGTTTGTCCTCCCTCTCAACAGCTGGGAAAAAGGCTCCCCTATTGGACCGGTAGCGAGGGTCCAATAGGAAAGGAGAGCCAGAAGTCCCTCCCTCTGCCGGTTGCTGACTATTTGGCTGTCACTTGCCAGTCAAATCAGCATGCTGCGGACCATCTGCACAAGTGACTCCGAGGGGCTCCCTGTTTTCCATCTTCACTGTATACTGCCACGGTGCTTGCGGGTCAATGCCTATCTTCCTCAAATTTCCCTCTACCCCTCCAGCTGCTCCTGCTCCTCCTCTCTTGTCACCTGGGTAGAAAATCCACTCATTTCACCAGACAATGCTATTGTTCCAATGTCCTCCTCCTCCTCCATTTCAGTCCCCCCCGGACTTGGGGCCGCAAGATGTAGTCGCCACTCCCCACCCCCTCCCAGACAGATTTTTCAGCATCTTTTCCAGGACTGAAGCAGGGAAAATGACTTATTCATCCCGTAGTCCTGGCACTGACAAAAAAAACCGCCCCCTCGAATGGCCTCAAAAAACAATGTCACCAGGACCCAGGCTGACATCAAAGTTAAAACAGGGGAGTACTCCTGTCCCCGGATCATTAAAAAATGTTAAGGGCCTTTCTCTGTTCTACGTCGGCCCAAACATGTGCGGGGCTGAAATTTCCCAAACGGGGTAAAAAACACGCAAATCAGAGTGTTTGGGGAAAGGGCCGTTCCCCGCTGCTACCGAGGTGGTTTCCCTGGCTTTGTACAAAGGATGAAGTGCTGCACAGTTTCCTTTGCCATTTCAAATCTTCTGAAGAACGTGGAAGACTTCAGGAACCTTTTTCAAAACCAATTGAGCAATCCCGCCCTGAGGGTGGGGACCTCCCCCTGGGTGTAGCAGGGACACCTGTTTACTCCCATTTCTGTCACCATGGTTCCCGATTTGCATTTGGGGCGCGGAGAAAGCCAACATCGATTTCTTTGCAAAACGGGGACCCACCATGGGGTATGAGGAGCAGTATTGTGGAGGCTAAGATGGGGGGGGGTGAGGACATTGGCCGGGACCCGTTTGAAAACGTGGAAAGGGGGGAAAGCGGCTTTCCCCGTCCAAGTTGTTGGGTGTGCCTGGGAGGAACCATTCACCCAAATGGGCCATAAAACATGTACGGCCCCTGACCGTAGTTACAGCTCCAACGCCGCGCTGCCGTCCCCTGGAACAAACCGTAAGCCAAGGGACTGGCCCACTTTTTTTTCTACAATTTATGGTCCTTTTGGTGGGGCCTTTTTGGGAAAAAAAAAATTCGGCTTGGAACTCTCCATCTGGGCTCGGCACAAGCCTTAGTTCTCTAAATGGTCAGAGTCCCCATTTGGAAAGGGAGGGATTTGGAGAACCAAAACTTACAGGAGCACGTAGTGGAGCGGGAAAAGGTAGGGAAAAAAGAAAAACAGCTCCCTTCTGCAGGGGTGGTGTGCCTTGACTGGCGCAATGGATGTTACCACGGCCGCTCTGCGGTGGCAAGGCCCACCCATTGGGAGCCACGTTTCTCCAGGCCCCCGGAGGGTGACCGCAAGTGTTGACGAGGGCCGTGGTCCAAGTTAGCTCCCGACCACCTCACTTTTTGCCCCCAATTTAACATATCCCATATTTGGCTCCCCCTGTTTTTGCAAAGAACTGCCCCCACCCGCCGAGTAGGTTTTACCCCAACGCTCCACCTAGTGATTTACTCCGGGGCCCCCCGACCCCTACCCCCTGTGCCCCTTTTCTTGGACCGCGAACGGGTTTTTCCCCCATGGCCGTTGGCTCCCGACCTGCATGCTCTATCTGCGACTCACGGCCACACAACCCCTGCGGCTGCGCCGCTGCCTGACGCGAAAGTGCGCCCCTTCCCCTACATGTAAAAGCCCTTGCTTCACCCGGCCCCCAAGGGGGTTTGGCTACTCCACTATTTGTTTTTCATCGTCACTGGCTGTCCTCTCAGATCTTGGTTTGCCGGGGCTGAACCCTCACAACAACCCCCCAGCCACTTCAAAATCTTACTTTGCCGCTTACTGCAAGAAAGGGGGTATTGGCCCCATTTCTCGCTCCAAGAAGCTGCTGACTCCCCTCCTAAATTTTGTTCATCCTCGCATATGGGGCGCTGAGCCCAGCCACATAGAGATCTCTGGTGAGGAACCCGGATGGGACAGGGGCGGGTGAGGACAGGTGAGGGCCGCTAAAGGGCCCCCGGGGCCTTGCCAACTTGGGTTTTGTGTCTGACTTTCCCCCCACCGCTCTTGGCTGGGGTTTCAGATGTCATTGGGAAAAAGTGGATACCTAGTAAACCCAATCAAGAACCCTTTGGGGTTGCTGAAAAACACACGGCCGCTAATGACAGCGGCAGTTCGGGGCCTAACGGTTTCCCCTGCGCGACGTCCCCTTGCGGTGCGCGCCCTGGGCCGTTCCAGGAATGTTTGTCCCACTGCCATCGCGGTGCAAGCCTGACCTCTCTGTTGAAATACTGTTTGTTCAAAAAATAAAAGAACTTTTGAAAGTTTCTGAAGATAAATAACCCCTTATTGATCCAAATAACCCTTTAACAATTTGGGTTTTCCTTGGAAAAATTGCGCCCCAAATGGCCGGAAAAATTGACTTTAGTCCGTTTAAAAAACTCTGTGTATTTACTGAATGTAAAGGTTTTAATTAACCTTTGGAATAAAGTACAAAATTTTTCTGTGGCGGTGAAAAAGAAAATTTCTTTTAGGGCAACTGCAGAAAAATACTTATTTTAACCCTTTTTGGTGTAAATTCCAAAAATTGAGCCCCCCCACAAACTTAGCTTTGTGCGTTTTTAAATGGCTGCTTTTTACCTACACAACAAGAGAAAAAATTGAAATTAATCTTTGTTTGTGAATAGGCTACAGGAAAAAAATTTATATATTTTGGCAGTAAAAAAGAGGGTTTCTTGGAGTCCCCACAGCTGAAAAAACAACCTTAATAACCCCGGATGAAAAATTGCGCCAAAGAATGAGCCACCACAAACTACTAGTTTTGTAGCGGTTACAACCCCCTTTTTTAACGCTACACAACAAGAGATAAAAGGTAAAAACCTTTTGTTGTGAATAGGCTGCAGGAAAAATTTATATTTTGGGGGTAAAAAAAAAAGGGTTTTTTGCATCCCCACGCTGAAAAACAACGTTTAAAATTAAACCCCTGGTTTAAAAATTGCCCCAAGAATTGAGCCACCACAAATATAAATTTGGCGTTTTACAACCCTTTTTTTTTTACAAAAACAAAAAGAGATAAAATTGTAATTAACCTTTGCTTTTGTTTAAAGGGCAAAGGAAAAATATATATTTTTTGCCGGTGAAAAAGAGGGGTTTCTTGAGTCACCACAGGAAAAAAACGTTAAATTTAACCCTGGATGTAAATTGCACCAAAGAATTGGCGCCAAAAAATGAAGTGATATTTTTATTGTAAAAAACCTGTTTTTTTAAAAGAATACAACAGGAATGGCTTTATCCCCCTTGGATATTTCCCTGTTGTGAGCGATGGAAAATTTAAAAAATAAATGCGCTCAGTGGACGACATGGGTTTCGATCCAATACCCAAAAAAAAACAGAAATAGAACAAAAAGAACATCTCGAACAAGCTGAGACACCCCACAAAAATCGCTGTAAAAAAATCAATTTTTTTTCCCAAAAAAGTTAATCACAATTTTAGCCGCAGTAGGGACCCCCCGATCATACAGTGGAGAGGAGTTTTTGGGGCTCCCCGCGTCGGGGCCCCGGGCTATATAATGCGGTGACTCACAAAAAATCCCGCCGGGCCCCTGATTTGGGGTTCATCTCTGCCCCCAAAGTCCCTTCAGGCTATTCCCTTCTTCCTTCCCAAGGGGTTTTTTGCCCCATGGGAAAAGGGCCCTGTGCTCGCTTCCATTTTATCAAAAAACACACTTAATTTCCCCCCCGAAAGTTTGACTTCGTTCAGAACCGAAGTTTTTCCCGATATTCCCAAAAACGAATTTCCACTTCTTAAATCTTTCGCCCATCTCTAATTGCAGGTTCCCCAACTCCGGTCCTCAAGGCCCACCAACAAAAATGTTTTTCCCGGATAAACCAAAAAAAGCATTGAAACCAAAGATTTGAAACACCCGTGAAATGCTTTAGGAAAGGGGCCCGAAAACATACCTGTTGGTGGGCCTTTAAGGGCTTTGGGGTTGGGAACCCCCGATCTAATTTAAAAGTAGCACCCTAAACCCACAAGATTTTCCTTTCCTTAGTGAAATACATTACTTTTTCCTGAGCCACAAAAGGAAAAATAAATTTCACCAACAAAATTTAAAAGGCCAGTACCCAGAAAACTTTTGACTGAAATTTAAAACCACATGGAAAAAAGAAAGGGAATGTCCCTAAAATTAAAAAACTTTTGTTTAAAAAAACTTAAAAAGTTTTATACCGCCCCTTTCAAATCTCTTTTAAAATAAACCCGGGCGATAAATGATAATAAAATAACAGTTCCCCCACCCTAAATTTCAAAATGATTGGCCCCCCCATAAAGGGTGCTTTTTGCCCAGAAAACCCGGCCCCAGGAAAATTTTACAAATTTGATCCTCCCAGTCCCGGGGCCCAACAGTTTTTTACCACCCTTAAAAATTTTTACCTGGGGCACCTCAGGGGGCCAAAATGCAGGAAATTTGACTAAAAAGGGGTTTTAAAAAAAAATTGTCAAAAAAAAATATCATCCCCTATCCATAAGCTTTTTGAAAAGGGTTTTTTTTTTTAGGTGCATTTTTTTCCCAAAAAGTTGAAATTTAAAAATTAAATGTAATGCTTTGTAAATAATTTGGGAAAACTTTTTTGCGCTCTATCACATAAAATAACAATAAAATACACTTATATATTGGGGTTTTAAATATATATAAATATAAAATAAAATATTATATAAAATAAATATATAAAATATATATATATATAATAAATTTATTTTAATATATTTTATAAATATATTAATATAAATATATTTCCCCCGGGAAAAACATATCTTTAATTAAAAAAAAATCCCTTTAAAGATAATAGGAATCATTTTAAAATGGGTAAGAAATTTTTTCATTGCGCCTTTTTCTTTGGAAAATTTTCACTTTTAAAACTCTAGAGATTTTTTAAAAAATATTACAAAAAATTGGGAGATTTGGCCCTATAAACCCGAGTAAAAACCTTTCTGTTGTCTACAAGCAAAATCACTGGGGTTAAATGACAGTGCTCTCCTGGGTAAAAAGTCTATCATAGAGAGGGTTTTTAAAATTGCTGCCTTTTCTCCAACAATAGGTTTAGAAAAACATTTTGAGATTTTTGGTTTTTTTTATAGACACTTTTGGGCTCCAAGTTGTTTTTTAAAAAAAAGAACTCCAACAAAAAGGAAACCCTTTCCAAACCAAGGTTTAAAAAAATTGTTTATATCCCCCTAGGAAACCCTTTAGGGTATTCATTTCGTCAACTAGATTTTTAAAAAAAAGGAAAAATGTATTTTTTCTCTATTAAGCTCAGCATTTTTTTAACATAAGCCCGTGCCTGCCAATTTAAGTTTTCCATGCCTTTCATTGTCCTTACAATGTAATTTTTTTTAAACAAAAAATTTTAAAAACTTAATACACAAAAAAATAATTTCAAATATTTTAAAAAAAACATATTTAGTTATATTTTTTATCCTAAAAACCCCAAAATTGGTTTAACCTTTTTAAATAAACCTGGCAAAGCTTCAAAGGGCCACATAACTCTGGACCTAAAATATTTCTAATGGTTATAGCAAATATATTATATTTATATAAAACAATTTTAAAAAAAAAAGTTGACAAATTTTTTTTTGATGAAGGTAATATACAAACCAACAAAATACTTGGTTTACTGGGGCTAAAAAATTTTGAAATATGGGAAATTTTAAAAAAAAAGAAAAGGTTTGGGGAATAGTGTTTTAAAACGTTTTTGGTTGGGATCCCATATCATTTGATAGTCGATAGTTCCCGGGCCCCCTTTTCGAAAAGGTTTTTTTGATATGAGCGTCGATTTTGAGCGAAACCCCTTTAAAATCCATGGGAGAGCAACAACCCTTCATTTTTAAAAACCCCAAAAAAAGGGTGGGGAAGCGAAATTAACCCTTGCAACAGTCCCAAAAGGATACTTTCTACAAATCTTAAAGGGAAAAAAAAACTTAGGTTAAAAAAAGGGCACAGAACCTTTTAATTCACCTGTGGTGAAAATAGAATTGGAGTTTTTAAAATTAAAGTAGAGCGGGGTTTAATTTAAAAATGCTGGGTTCCCCAAAAGCAAAAAACAATAACTGTTATGGGTTTTTGGTAAAATAAACGGTATTTTTTGCACCCCCCCCTTTAAGTCACCTTGGGGAATAAGAATTGCTGTTTTAAAAAATTTTAAAAGGGGAAAGCCGCGTCAAAGAACAATGCCTTTGGTTTCGCAAAAAATCCCAAAAAAAAACGTAACTTTTATGTTTTTGGTTTAAAAAAAAACGATATTTTTTGGGACCTTTCAATTCACCTTGGGGGTGAATTAGAAAAGCTGTTTTAAAAATTTTTCTAGATGCTGCGTCCAAAAAACAATGCTGGGGTTTTCAAAAGTTTAAAAAAACCCTTTAAATGTTATGTTTTTGGTTAAAAAAAAAAAGAAAATTTTTTTTTTACCTTTCATTCACCGTGGTGAATATAAAATTGCTTTTTTTAAAATTTTTCGTAATCGGGGTCAAAGAACAATTTCTGGGTTTCGCAAAATCCCAAAAAAACTAACTTTTGATGTTTTCGTAAGATCCAAAAGCCCGGGATGTTTTTGGGAACAAAACAACCTGTGCGCCTTTCAAGATTGCTGGATTGTAATTTTAAGGCAAGGTGGGTAAATCAACATTCACAGGGGAAAGGGTAAAATTGGGAAAAGAACACCTTTTTTAAAAAGTAAAAATGATAATTTAAAATTTGGAAATTTTGCACTAACAAAGAGAAACCCGCAAATTACTAAAAGGAAAAAGTGTATCCAAATAAGTTCAAGGCTCCCAAAATCCCCGGAAATATTTCAATAGAAACGTTAAAAATAAAGGGAATTGCCACTACAATGTCTACACTAAAATCTTGGTGAACTTTTTTTTCCAGTGCCCCTTTTTAGATAAAGCTTTTTCTGTGTTTTGCCCCCACCCCCCCCCCCCGCTACCACCCAACGCCGTGGGAAATTTTACAGGGTAGATTCCCGCTTTTAAAAATTTTCACCCAACCACATAAAATGTTCCCAAAACTTCAATCAAAATAAAATTTAAAAAAGGGTCACAGCTAATAGTAGGGGGTTTCTCGTGCAAAAATAAACCCAAAAATTTTTGCTGAGCTTTTTTTGGCCACAAACAGAGCGCAGGGCCCAACCCCCAAAGAGACCGTGAGGGGACACTTAGGCTGAAACAGGAAACGCTGTTCTAAAGGGAAAACGAGGGTCAAAGTTTATTTTATTTCCCGCCAAAACGCAACCCCTAACCCCACCCCTTTTAAAGAAACCCCACACAAACTCAAACCCGCTCTTAAATTTTGTTCTGATTTTCTGGGGCCAAAAATTTCGGAAGCGCCGAAAAAGGCGCGATCTTAATAGATGGGGTTTCCAAAAGATTTTTTAACCTTTAAATTTTCCCAAGAACTGGAAATTTCGATCACCATAAAAACCCTTTTTGATTTCAACTTTGTCGATAAAAAAAACCTCAACACTAGTGGGATGCGTTCAATAAAAAAATAACAAATTTTGCAATTGGTTTTTGGATAAGAAAAAACATTTAGGCCCTAATACCTAGTCTGTGTTTTGTCTAAGCTAAATTTTTTTTGGGCCCCTTTTCTGTGTTTGCGACGCTTTTAAATTTTAAAAACCCCAAAGTTTGGGGGGACATTCCATATGCTGTAAATCTTTTAAATGTGGGGGCTCCTTGCCTGTCACAGGAAACTGTCACCTCAAAGGGGTTTTGGGGTTCTTAATTTTCTTTTCCCCTTTACCCCCCCTCTCCCCACCCCTGTGTGAAACAGGGTGAATTCCCCCCCCTCTCCCCGTAAAGCATTTTATAAAAAAGGATCTTTGGGGAATTGTTAGTCCCCCTTTAGTGCTAAACCCCTCCACCCCTCTGTTAACACAACCCCCTTTTACAACCCCCCGCTCCCAACCACTCAAATAATACACCCTTTTAAAACTAGTTTTTTTTCCCCCCTTTTTCCACCTGTTTTTAAAAAAAAGGGAGAAAAAGTTTTTCATTTCTCACAAATTGTTTCACATTTCTGTTGTCTTCCCTGCCTCACATAATTTTGGAAATTTTAAAGCATTTTTTTTGGGCCCCTGTGCAAACTGGGGAAAAAGGGGGTGTGCCCCCGCGGGGGTTTTGTGCCAATGTACAAACTATAGGGTTTTGTTTTGGGATATGGCAGTGACTTTTGCATTAAAACCCGAATTTTTATTAGGGAGGCACGTTTAAAAAAAAAGGTACATAGGAGAAAGAGAAAAGAAGAGAATGGTTTTTGGCATTGGGTTTTTAATACAGGGTTTGTAAGGGCTAAATTTTCGGACAGTAGCAGGTACTTGACATTTAATAGCATTTTGGTTTTAACGAGGTTTTATGGCGTTTTTTAAAAATTTTTCAGTCACTATTAGAATGGCCATGGGATATTTTTTTAACCCCCAAAACCGAAAGCCCCGAAAAAACAAATTTTAAGACCAGCACTCTTTTTTTGTTTTTTGCCTCCCTAAATGTTTTAACAGTCATAAGCTTTTTTTTTTTCTTTCAAAGACAAAGTTTTTATGGAAAGGGCCCTTTTTTTTTTATGCGGAAGTAGTGGTACTTTGGTGGTACTAGTTTAAGTTTTTTTTTTAGTATTGGTCCACTATTCACATTTGTTAGATTAATTCTACAGGATATTACAGTCGTGCGTAGTTTTTTGTTTTTTTTTGTGTGTAATGTATGCACAATTATTTTTCATTAAATATTTATTTTTATTTTATTTATTATATTTTTTCCTACACTTTTTTATATTTTTTACTTTTTTTTAAAATCCAATGAAGGGATAACTGTTTTGCATGGTCAGTGACCACGGCAATCAAAGGCTTAAGCACTGGGGAGCTGAAGTTTCCTCTGCTTCCCGATGCTTGCAGAAACTGCACTAGGAACAGTGTTGTGAAGTACAGCTCTGTTCCTAGCACAGCTACGGCACTAGGAGACACAAAACCCCTCAGTCTGCAGCGACGTCAAAAGATGAATAACCTGAAATGCCCGCTGTCAAAAGATGACGGGCAGTCTTCTAGGGGATAAACTTATATGGGAATTTGCTCCTAAGAGCAGTTCAGCTCAACCAAGTTTTTGAAATATTACCACCATACCATATCCAAATATCAACACCACATTCATACTATGTCAGTGAATATTCAGTCACTATGTAATGGTGATACAGAAAAGTGTCAGGGTTCTTTTAGGAGATAGGTTTATCAGACATAGATAGCTCCAAAATAATAATAATAATAATAATAATAATAATAATAATAATAATAATAATAATATCCTAGTGATATGCCATCAATACATAGGGAGACAATGCTGCCAAAAAAGTATTTTCTTTGAGGTGGTTTAATTTATGTATGTAAAGTTTGTTGAGCATGGGAAATTGTAGAGGTTACAATGGGGTGAGTTAATAGAGACAAAGGAAAACCATTGGACTACAATTAGGGGGGCAGGAAGAAAATGCATGGGTGAAACACTTGTCATTATCTGTATCCGCACATGGCAGCTGTGATCGCAAATGGCAATTAGAAGAAAGGAAGAGATGTGGGTTAGATCAGCGCAGCCATATGCTGCTAGACACAAGGACAAGGTTTCACTTTCTGTAATATTGGGGGGCAGTATTAATAACTGTTTATTTGTATACAATAACCACCTTCTTAAACTTCAAAACACTATCACAAACTTTTCAATAACTTATTCCGTTTACTCTTCAAATATTTAGTAAAACATCCATTATATTCTCTTTCACATAACATCTTCAAGACACCATGACCAACAACATCAAACATTATGGCTTAAAAATCAGAATAGTCTTACTGTAATCTTGTTCGAGCAGTCTTATTCATCATGTAGAAGTTTAGTGGCTGTTTGTAGTTCTCCACAGAAGCATGTCTGCTAAGTTTCGAGGGATACACCCCTTTGGATATTTTTAAATGGATATTTTTATAACTGATTACACATATACAGGTGTTCTGGTTACAAGGGTTGCTTGTGGAGCCTTGGAGAGAGGTAGAACAGGACACATTTTGGGAATTACCCTTTCTCAAATGTACAAAGAAAAAAAAAGACTCATATAAATCTAATCGACACTATTTACATATACCACAAGTTCAGGTGTACCTCTTGTGGAGAAAGCGGATACCCATCTATGGCCTTGCAACTCACACTTCCAGTACTAAAACACCTGGGGATTGCGAGGTGTAGGTGTGTTGTGCAAACCAAGACGTTACATACTCATACAAATAAAAGTTACATACAGATACATATAAAATTGACATACCAGAAAAACACTTACAATAATACAAAATGTTTGAAATAATATATTTTGTACATAAACCCACCAAGTTTAACCTAGCACAGTCACACCAAACTAGTAAAATGGTCCATTGACCCTTCTAATACAATTGTCAACTACTACATAAATATTTTTTTACTAAAAAGAATCTCTACAGCTCTGAAGAATATTAGCAGACATCTTAAAAATATTCATTCAACCCTTTTGTGACTAAAGTATCCATTTTAAAAATGCAATAGTTTTCCCACATTATAAAGCACCAAATTCATCTATTCTGTTCAAAGAGATTTATTTAATTGGTAACAAACTGAAATCCCGGAAATCACAATTGTGCACAAGCCCAGCATGTGTGGAAACGTTATGCAGTGTGAACCCCCATAGGACGTTTGACTGATATTTATTTATTCCTAAGACACATCATTGTCCTACCAATATGCTGCAAACTGAATTGCACCCAAGCAGATAAATTACAAAATCAGATCCACAACCTAAAAAAGTAAATAGTAAAACATTCACCAGTCATATTGCTATGAAAATTCTTAGTCCTATTCATGATGTTAAAACAACATTCGCATTTGGAATTATTACATTTAAAACTTCCAACATTCTCTTTCAAACCCCTCAAAGTTGGAGTACAGTGCTCGGTGCTAAAAAAAAATTCTTCAGTTTTACCCCTTCGGAACATAAAGTAGGTCACTTTTAGCGATACGACAATGCTCACTAAGAATTGAATGGAAAACTCTATGTTTGTTGCTATAGTTAGTAATAAAATGCAATTGTTAGGTCCTATTCTGTAAACCCCGTTGTTTGGAGGCGTCATTGTATTATCAAGGTTTTTGTATTACCAAAAACTCTTGTGATAATTTCCGAGATGTTTTTAATGCTGCATAGATGAGTGTAGGGAGATATTCCTGCTTTTTAACTCCTTACCACCAGAACCAGTTTTGGCCTTCCTGACAGAGGCTCGTTTTTTAAATTTGACATGTGTCACTTTGTGTGAGAATAACTTTTTGACACTTTTACCTATCCATGTGATTCAGAGACTGTTTTCTCGTGACAAATTGTGCATTGAGTTAGTAAAAAATTAACTTGTCACGGATACTGCATGGTGAGAGCTGTTAAAAACAAAAATTAAAACTCTACTAGGATTGCAGTATTTTCTTCACCCTGCCTTACAAAAAAAGTGACCAAAAAGCCTTGTCCCCCCAAAAACCATACCAGTAAAAATATCAACTCATCCCGCAAAAAAACAAGCTATGCAAGCTATTTAGCTCCATACACAGAAAAATAAAAAAGTTATGGCTCTCAGACAATGGCGATGCAATAACGTGTTTTCCTTTTTGAATAAAAGTGTTTTTATTGTGTAAAAGCAGTAAAACATAAAAAAATACAATTTGGGTATTGCTGTAATCGTATTGACCTGCTGAGTAAAGCTAGAATGTCATTTATACAGCATGATGACTGCTGTAAAAAAGAAAAAGAAAAAACTCTATCATATTTGCCGTATTTTGTTCAAAACGCCTCACAAAAACCTTAATAAAAAGTGATCAAAGTGTCATATTCACCTCATAATCGTGCCAATAAAAACATCAACTCATCCCGCAAAAAACAAGCCTTTAATCTGCTCCACACATAAAAAAGTTATGGCTGTCAAAATAGAACAACATAAAAACGCAAGTTTTATAGACATATTTCTACTGTGTAAAAGTAAACAAAAACTATATAAAATGTATATCACTGCAATTGGACCAACCCCCATAGTAAGGTTATCCAGTCACTTACACTGCACGGAGAACGCTGTAAATTTAAACACAAAAAATAATGACGGAACTGCGTTTTTTCCCCACCACTTTCAAGACCCAATGCTAAAAAAAACTATGGAACGCCTGTGTGCCCAAAATGCATAATACAACCCTAGATGAGATCCATGAGGGGTGTTGAATCCAAAATGATGTAACTTCTGGAAGGTTTCACCTGTTCTGGTACTTTGGGGGCTTTGCAAATGCGACATGGCACCCACTAAAATCTGTCTTCCAAAAGCCAAATAGCGCTCCTCCCTTGTTCGCCTTCCCATGTGCCCAAACAGTATTTTACACCCATATATAGGGTATTGCTGAACTTGCAAGAAATTGTGTGACAAAATTTCAGGGGCTTTTTTTCCAGGATTCTTTGTAAAATGTTTTCAGCTAAAATAGCAGATTGTTGGAAAAAAAGTCTTCATTTTCACAGCCTAACGCTAAAAAAATTTGTAAAACACCTGTGGGGTCGATATACTCACTGCACCCCCTGGATACATTCCTTAAGGAGTGTCGTTTCCAATATGGGGTCTTTTTACGGTTGTTTATTAAGTTTTAGCAACTTAGGGTGTCCGTCAACCTGAAATGGCACCTAAGTCGTAATGAAAATGAGACCTCAGAGTCCGGTAGGTGCTCCTCCTACTCTGAGGCTTGTGGTTGTGCCAAATAGTGTATTAGGGCCACATATGAGATATCTCTGAAAACGTCAGTATCTTGGAAATCAATATTAAATTGCATTTCCCTGGTCTCATTTACCGTTTTCTTGTTAATAATGGCTAAAAATTGAAAATCTGCAAAAAAAGCGACATTTTAAAATTTCACCTCCACTTTGCTTTAATTCCTGTGAAACACCTAAAGGGTTAACAAACTTCCTAAATGCTATTGTAATACTTTAACATGTATAGTTTCTTAGATGAAGTCATTTATGCGAGTATCTAACATACAGGCCAATCAAAGTCACGTCAGAACTGGACTAGTCCCCATAAAAAATTATATTGCAAATTTTCTTGAAAATGTGAAAATTACTACTAAATTTCTAAGCCCACTAATATCATAAAAAAACATTTAAAAAGTGATGCCAACCTACAGTAGATATATGGTAGATGCTAGTTATAAAAATTTTGAGTAAAATAACTACCTCTGTAGCAGAGAACAGCTTGACCGTGATATCACGACTTTTCATGTTATCTGTTCTGATCTGTAAACAATGACCATTGAAAAGCATTGAAAAAGGTGAGATAACATTCTGTGCCGTGATATCACAGTGCAATATATGTTCTGTTTAGTTCTGCTACATCTGTATCTGTCTCACACGCAGAAATTTTTGAAGTTTGAAAATGGTAAAAAAATAATTTAATTTTCACGATGCTTTGATATTTTTTATAAATAAACTTTTTGGACAAAAATTTCTTACTAACTTAAAGCACAATGTGTCATGAGAAAACAGTCTCTGAATCACATGGCTAGGTAAAAGTGTCAAAAAGTTATTCTCACATAAAGTGACACATGTCAGATTTAAAAAATGTGGCTCTATCATCTCTGGCTCTGGTGGTAAAGGGTTAAAAAAGAAAAGTGTTTTTATTGTGTAAAACAATATTTATGCATTGCTATCTTCTGATAACTTTTTTATTTTTCCGTATGCAGAGCTGTGTAAGGGCTGTTTTTTTGCGGGATCAACTGATGTTTCAATTGCCACCACTTTGTGTTTATATTAATTTTAGATAACTTTTTCCCATTTTATGTGCTGCGGGATTAACAAAAATCGCAATTCTGTGACTGTTTTTTTTTTTACGACGTTCACCGTGAGGGTTAAATAACAGGACAGATTTATAAGGTAGGTTGTTACACACGCAGCAATACCAAACACATGCACTTTACTTACTTTTGTTTTTTGGGGGGTGATTGGCGTTTGTAAAGGGAAAAGGGTGGTGTACAAGTTTTTATTTTATTTTTTGTGTTTGTGCTTTACTTTTTTTAACTTGTTTTTTACTTTTTCAATTTTTTTTTTTCTTTTCCCCTTAGGGGATTTTATCAGTGATTTTCAGATCACTCATGTGTTACGTACACACTTACCAGCATGTGACGTGGGGGCCACAGCAATGGAGTTGATTTATTTCCACTCAGTTCTCTTTATACTCATCTCTCACTAAGGTGGCAAATCGAGCATAAATCACACCCCAAGACAGTTCCAGCACCCCAAAAATATATCCGTTGCCACCACGTTCCTCAGTAATCGAAAAGAAATGGGGAAGGGCTCTGATCCAAAAATACCACTTACGCTTATGCTTACGCTTACAGGTATACTTTACTTTACTGCTCTCCAGCAGTTTAAGGGTTAAAAACACTTCTCTTTCAAGGTTAAGGGTTCTTACAGCAAACAAGGGCTAAGCTTATCGAAAAAATGTTAATATGAAAAGGTACAGTGCTTACATAAAAAAATATAATACAATGACATACAGATAACAAACAGTTATGAAATAAAATGGAGAAACTTAGAAAGTCCTAACACTTACAATGGTAGGCTTTCAAATCATAGGGTGACTTGTATGATTCTCGCCACGTCGGGGCACACCTTTCCGCCTGTTTTCCGGCGAAATCTGTGCCTGATTTATGTCGGCACCGGGGCGCGCTCATACATCCTATGTAAAGTCCGCCGCGCCGCGCCAGTGTTTGAGGCGCAGTGCAGGACTTAGGCGCCTATGATTCGCCGCCCGAGCTAGTGCACTCATACATGCGGGGGAAAAGTTCCCTGCGCCTCGCCAGTGTGTGGGGCCCAGTGCGGGGACATGGGCGCTGTGCGGGGACATGGGCGCTGTGCGGGACTGCGCCTCACATGTATTCCGATTCTAAACAGGTTGGAAAACAGCGAGAAATCATTAAAAATGTCCATGCGGAGTTTTGAAAACAAATTCGCCTTATAAAGGCGGAAAACATTCTCAAAAAAAGAGCTGAAACATCAAAAAAAAAAAAATAAAAAAAAAAATCACTTTGCAATATCCTAATTCAAGAATTAGGATATTGGAAAATTGCCGGGAAATACAGTAATCAAAATCTGAAAGCTATTCTCATTTGGGCGGCAGAAACCAGCCAATCAGAATTTGGAGCGACAGTGAACCATTAAAACCCATGGAGAACTATCAGAAAACAAAGGCGGGACATTTCAAAATCAGTAAAATGCAGAAAAGAGTGATTGGGTTGACTAGCGGGGGCTTGGCTATCCCGACCAATCAGAATAGGAGCGACAGGGACCCAATTATAGCCTATGGAGAAGTTTGAACCAAATCAAAATCAAAGGCGGGATAGTTCAAAATACAGTAAAAATGCAGAAAAGAGCTGATGGTTGAATAGCGGGGACTTTGGGTATCCCAGCCAAACAGAGCGCAGCTAACTTCTCCCATTGTAGTCTATGGGGAATCGGGGCAAAAGCAAACTCGGCGCTCAGGGGGGCCCCTGCGGCATGGAGTATGATTAAAAACTCATTTTATTTAAATGTAAAACATTATCAGATAAAGCGCTGAAACCTTCTCTAAAAATAAAGCAGTTAAATCCCTAACAACGCTTTGTTGGCTGAACCGGCGCTACATAGGAATTGCAAAGAGAGAATTGCCGGGAAAAAAACATAATTCAAATTTTTTAAGCTCTTCTGATTGGTGGCAGAAGCCAGCCAAATCAGAATAGGAGCGGCAAAGAACCCATTATATCCTATGGAGGAGTATTGACCCAATCAGAATAGGAGCGACAAAGACCCATTATAAGCTATGGAGGAGAATTGACCAATCAGAATAGGAGCGACAAAGACCCATTATATCCTATGGAGAAGTTTTGACCAGGAGCAACGCTCCTATGGGTTTTCAAATGGGAAACTGAAAAAAACTGTACATGGCCGAAATAAATGATAATACTGCCCAAGTTGTCCCGATGTGTATATAAAATGAATAATAATTGGGGTAATAAAAAAAAATATTTAATCAATAAAAATCAAAGTTTATTTCTTTATTTTTGTTTGCCAAGGATCAATAGTATTTGGGGTAACGAAAATAAAAGAAATAAAAAGGGTTTTAATTGATTATATAATTTTTTTCTTTACCCCCATATTATTATTATTTTATATACAAACGGGACAACTTTGGCAGTATTATCAAATTTTATTTAGGCCATGTAACGTTTTATTTAAGATTGCATTAGAAAAACCATAGGAGCGTCGCTCGCTCTCCCATTGGGCCAAATAACCGGCCTCTTTTTAACTTAGCCAATCACAGAGCTCGCTCTGAATTTCTTTTCCCCATAGAACTCTATGAGAAAGTAGCTCGCGCTCTGATTGGCTAAGCTGGACGAGCCCCCGCCGCTTCAACCAATCAGCTCGTTTCTGCCCTTTTTACTGTATTTGAACTGTCCCGCCTTTGAATATGATTGGTCAATAATTCTCCATAGGTTAGAATGGGGCCCTGTCGCTCCTATTCTGATTGGTCAATACTCCTCCATAGTTTTGAATGGGCCACTGTCGCTCCTGTTCTGATTGGCTGGTTTATGCCGACCAATCAGAATAGCTTAAACAATTTGATTACTGATTTCCCGGCAATTCTCTCTATTGCAATTCCCTATGTAGCGCCGGTCTCGTGACAAATGCGTTGTTCGGGAATTAACTGATTTATTTTTAGAGAAGGTTTCAGCTCTTATTGATAAAAGATTTACACTTAATAAAAATGATTTTTTTATTCATACTCCATGCGCACGGCGCTGAAACGCCGAGATTGCATTGCCCGATCTCTCCATAGACTAAATGGGAGAAGTAGCTCGCGTTCTGATGGCTGGGATAGCCAAGCCACCGGGTAGCTCAGCCAATCAGCTCTTTTCTGTATTTTTAACTGTATTTTGAACTGTCCCGCCTTTGATTTTGATTGGTCAAAACTTCTCCATAGGATGTAATGGGTCTTTGTCGTTCCTATTCTGATTGGCTGGTTTATGCCGACCAATCAGAATAGCGCAACCCGGAATTTGATTTTCTGTAAATTTCCGCAATTCTTTTTATTGCAATTCCTGATGTAGCGCCGGTCTCGGCGACAAACGCGTTGTTCGGGATTTAATTGATTTATGATTATAGAAGGTTTGAGCTCTTTTTCAGAGAATATTTTACAACTAATAAAACTGTTTTTTTTTATTCATACTCCATGCCGCACGGCGCTGAGAGCCAAGTTTTTCATTGCGCGATCTCTCCATAGACTACCATGGGAGAAGTAGCTGTGCTTGATGGCTGGGATAGCCAAGCCCCCCTAGCTCAACAATCAGCTCCTTTTTCAGCTTTTTACTGTATTTTGACTGTCCCGCCCTTGATTTTGATTGGTTCAAAACTTCTCCATAGGCTATAATGGGTCCCTGTCGCTCCTATTCTGATGGCCGAGATAGCCAAGCCCCGCTTAGCTCAGCCAATCACTTTTTTTCTGCATTTTTAACGGTATTTTGAAACTGTCCCACCTTTTAATTCTTGATGGTCAATAGTTTCTCAATAGGTTTTAATGGTTCCTGTCGCTCCTATTCTGATTGGCCGGTTTCTGCCGACTAATGAGAATAGCTTTCAGAATTTGGAATTACTGTATTTCCTGGCAATTTCCAATAATCCTAATTCTTGATATTGCGCCGTTCTAGAAATTTTTTTAAAGTGATTTTTTTTTTTTTTTTGAGGTTTGAGCTCTTTCTGATAATGTTTTTTTCGCCTTTTATTAAAAACGATTTTTTTGGAATCATACTCCATACGCACGGAGCTGAGCGGCGAGATTTCTCTTGCGATCTTCTGTATGCTTCCTCTCATGTTCCGTTATTGCTTCACTTCGCCTCCGCCGGAGCATTTAGACCAAAATAAACTAGGTCTGCCTGTCGGAGCTGGCGAGCGCTGCAATGCGCCGCACTTTGCCGACTCGCAATCGTACATACCTCTGAGTTTTCGAGTGTGCCGCGTCCCGCCACGGAACGCCTACACCACGGCCACACCGCGCCCACTGCCCGCCCCTTCATGCGGGGCGCAGCTGAAAGTGGCGAGTGCTGCGCCTAACACTGCATCCCTGGGAGGCGCAGGTTACTCAAAAAAACAGGCGAAAAGCCCGTTCATACATGTCGCCCATAGTGTACAAAAGAAATGGAACACAACTCAATCAGCAATTGAACCCCAAACTATGTACAATGATTTGAGTCTGGACCATGTGTCTTATAGGCCACTCAAACATCTCAGGTATCTAAACCTCCTATCAGCTAATTATGGTAATTAGCTTGTCCCTACTTGGCTAGAGATATTATAAAGTGGGCGGACACCCCATCCTTAATGAGGATTATTATCACTTTGCCCACTAGATGGCATCCATAGACTACTCTTCAGTTTGGACAGGTCAGTAGAACCATGCCCTTTTTTATGACCTTTGTTTATGAGTTTTATGGCCGGACAGATCAGGAGGTCACATCTAGTATGATAAGGTTTTGGCTTTCCATCATATACTAGTGAAGGCTGTATATACTGGATGACCATCAAATGCATTAAAAAGGGCTGTTTAGCAGATAAAGCACTGGGTTATGTAAACAGGAGGTGATATACTACCCCATCAGGAAGGATTAATAGTTTTAAAAGGTTGCAGGACATTCCACAAACCGGGGGTCTCGTAGCTGAGATATAGGATATACATAATATGACTAGCTTAATGACAATACAGAATACATACAATACTCTAGTGTACTACAGTACATCATTCAGTAGAATAAAAAAAGAGAGAAAGCGCTCCCTAACACAAGTACTGCAACTTGGATAAAGCAATTAGTATACAATCTCCTGTACACTAACCTTAATGAGTTGTGCAAGAAGAAGCACAACACTCAGAAGAGCCTTCAGATAATTGAAGAACTGACGGTGGTGAGGATCTCTACTGTCTGGTTGCAATGCCCTGGAACCGCCATGGAGCCTGGTATGTAGAAAATGTAGGTAATGGAATATCCAATGAATTACCACTGGATTCCCATAGTTGAACAACCTAGCAAAACCTTTTT
>JAODAL010059547.1:0-21418 GCA_025379985.1 Phyllomedusa bahiana
GAAAATTTCCCAAAATTTGGAGTGCTTTTTATCCAGGATTCTTCTTAAAAATGAACCACTATTAGCTAAAATTGGAGGTTGCTAGAAAAAAATATTTTCACAGCTTAACGCTAAAAAAACTGTGAAACACTTGTGAAGTCGATATACTCACTACACCCCTGGATATATTCCTTAAGGGGTGTAGTTTCCAATATGGGCTCTCTTTAGGAGTGATTATTAAGTTTTAGCACCTTAGGGGGTCCACAAATCTGTAATGGCGCCTAAATAAAATCGTATTGAAAATGAGACCCCAGAGTCCGGCAGGTGCTCCTCCTATTCTGAGGCTTGTGGTTGAGCCAAATATGCACTAGGGCCACATATGGGATATCTGTAAAAACGGCAGAATCTAGGGAATCAATAAGTTGCATTTTCCTAGTCACATCTACCGTGTTCTTGTGAGTAATGGATAAAAACTGAAAATTTGCAAAAAAAAGTGAAATTTTGAAATTTCACCTTCACTTTGCTTTAATTTCTGTGAAATATCAAATGGGTTAACAAACCTCCTAAACACTGTTGTAAATACTTCTTAAATTAAGTCATTTATGGGGGTATCTAACATGCAGGCCCCTCAAAGCCACGTCAGATCTGGATTGGTCCCTAAAAAAATGTATATTGAAAATTTTCTTCTAAATATGAAAAATTACTACTAAATTTCTAAGTCCCCTAATTTCGTAAAAAAAAATAAAAAGACATTTAATTATGCCAACCAAGTGGACATAGGGTTTAGATCATTTTATAAACTATTTAAAGTGAAATAACGATTTTCTTACATGCAAAAAATTTTGGGAATTTTTTGAAAAAAAAATTTATTTACTAATTTAAATTTAAACCACAATGTGTCACGAGAAAACAATCTCTGAATCACATGGCTAGGTAAAAGTGTCAAAAAGTTATTCTAACATAAAGTGACACGTGAGATTTAAAAAAATGGGGCGCAGTCAGAAAGGCCAAAATTGGCTGCGGTGGTAAGGGGTTAAGGATGAAAAAACCTCTGTACACAGTTTAGCCTTACCCAATCCAATCAAGCTAGTCAAGACCCCTGCAAGGTTCACAACATACTGTTTATCATAGTAATAAAAAATATGAATTGCATGTGCTTCATTTATATTATTTACCTTGGATATTAATAAATGTCACCAGGTACAGAAGTGCCCAACGAAGGGTCGTTGTTACTGTCTCTGTCCCAGTCATAAATAAATCTGCTATAACGTGAACCATGTTGTCTTCATTATATGTAGAATTGGTGTTATCTTGAGTCTGAGAAGATTAAATGGACACAGCTTATTTTAATATTTAAAAAACTTAATTTGTGTAGCCTAAAAGACAAAAGAGAAATGAGGGACATGACCAGTACTTTATAACATGTTAAAGGGTTAAATAAGGTTCAAGAGGGAAGTGTCTTTAATAAGAAACTTAACACAAGGTCTAGAGGGCACAGTCTTAAATAAGCTCTGGGGGAAGAGTAGACACAATCCCAGAAAATATTACTTTGCTGAAAAAGTAGTAGATGCTTGGAACAAACTTTCAGCAGATTTGTTTCACAATTTCAAGGTAGGTGAATTTAAATAGTTGCATAGTACCAGTCGACGTTAAGGGTGCATTTACACGGCAAAGACCAAAACCATTCAGATTCCATATTTGATTTTTTCCGTGACAGGGGAAGGGGCTTTTGTCCGGGGTTTTTTCAAATTCGCCTTCCCCTTCGCACCCACATTTTCATTTTCCGCCTAAAAAACCGGGGGTGGAAGAATGAACAGTTCTATTTTTTTAGAACGCCGGCAGTGTAAAAAAATGCCGGCAAAAAAATCCTTCAGTGTGGAACCTGAAACAATTTTCTAAAAAATCAATGGGGAGGTTCTATTTGGGTTTTTCAAGGGTTTTTCAAATCCGACCAAAAAAACCTTGCCATTGACTTCCCCTAATTGTGACTTCAATGGAGAGCCAAAAACAGTGCCCCCTCCTTTTCGAACCTGTGTATACACGTTCCGTTTCCCGGGCTCTGTAACTGCAAGAGCCCTGGTCTTTCCCCCCTGTACGACTGAAACTAATCTGGACTAAATTTCCCTGTTTTCCACTCCCTAGGCCCCACATATTATCCCATTTTAAAAGGGGAAACAAAAAAAAGGGATGTAAAAATGCCCACGAGAGAGCTTTTTCTGATCTTATGGGGGGACACAATATATAAAATAATTAAAAAAAACACAAACTCAAAATAAAATTTTATTAAAGTTAATACAGCCCAAACTTTTAGCACCGTCGTGAAGACCGTAACACAAGATACCAACTACAGTTGAAACCAGAAGTTTACATATACTATATAAAAAGACATATATTCATGTTTTTTTCTCACTATCCCACATGAAATCAGAATAAACCTTACCCTTTTAGGTAAATTAGTTTCCCAAAATTTTTTTTATTTTGGAAAGCCAGAATAATGAGAGAGAGTTTTTAAGGCATTTGTATTACTCTCTGCAAAGTCAAAAGTTTACATACACTATTTTTCAATGTTTCTAAGTAACAAAGCCCAATGAAACAATACAAATTTTTAAATGCTATTACATTGAAAACCTTACTTATCTTGTCAATTAACATCAAAACATCTCTATCACCACACTTGGCACGTCTAACTTTTATGTTTGCCAACCTCCTTCTTGATGAATGAACACAAAAAATTGAAGTATTTAAAGGCTTTCTGATGAGGCCCAGGAAGCACACGGAAAATTTTGGTGCCAAACTAAACCTACATGAGACACATGATAGAAAAAGAAAAAGACAATATTTTTTTTGGAGAAAAATCACCATAACTGATTTTCATTTCAATTATACTTTACGAAAGGGGGGAAATTTTTTAGGGTCTTTCACACGGGTGCATTTTTGATGCGTTTTTGGGTGTTTTTTTTTTCAGGGAAATGCAGCAATTAATGCTGTACATTGCTGCACAATAAATGCGTAAAAAACGCACCGTGTGAAAGCACCCCTAGTGTAATCATTGTTCAGCCTAAACTGCTGACAGCTGACGTGAATAACATTGATACCTAAGGCCATGTTCACGCGGCTTATCCACGGCGTATTTGCGGGGACGGATTTCGCCCGCAACTACGCCGTGTGCCGTGCAGTGGGGGCGGGGCGGGGGGTCGGCAGCTCGCCGGCCCCATATACATTCATTATCCATGGCGTGTGTCACGTCGTGAATAATGACACACTTTCCTGCTTTTCGAAATACAGCAGCAGGAGAGGGGACGGAATCCATAGTTCTCTTAGAACGTGGATTACCGTAATGCTGGGACGAATTTTCCCCTGTATTTTGCGCAGTACGGGACGAATACGAATGAAATCCCCCCAAAAAACCGGGGAACATGGCCAAGAAGGGAAACATTTTGTAAGGGGATAGCTGGGGGATGCACAAAAAGCCACAAAACTCTACCTATTGATCCACCCGCAAACACCCTGAATCAGGTAATTTTCCTTAATAATTTATTATCAATCTTCACATATAGCATAAACCATTTTTAGGTATTGCTTATCTTGGCATATATATATAAATCTTCAAAGACATAGTGTGCAGATACAGGCATAAAAAATACCTTAAAATCCTATAAACACCATAGGTAGCAAGGAGCAGCTCAGACATCTGGTCGTGCCATTGCACTAGTTGCGGCACGGCCGGATGTCTGAGCTTCTCCTTGCTACCTGATGGAGTTTAAAAGATTTTAAGGTATTTTTGATGCCTGTATCTGCACACTATGTCTTTGAAGACAATACCAAACATGTAGGGTTTCCGTTATGTTTTGGTGGCGTAAAAAAATTCCAAACATTTCTATTTTTGAAATTTGCGCTGCGCGCTATTTTTGTGCGACCAATAACTTTTTTGTACTAACCCCCAACAGACATCAGTGAAGGGTGCATTTTTTAAGTGGGCTTAATTGCACTTTTTATTACTATTCAGTTTGGAATGCATGCAATACTTTTTTGATCACTTTTATTCAATTGTTTATAGGACATGAAATGACCCCAAAAAATGCAATTTTTAAGTTTTTAATTTTTTAACTTCTGCGGTGTTCAGCGCACGGGATAAGTGATGTTACATTTTGATAGATCGGACTTTTTCCGACGCAGCGATACCAAATATGTACAACCTTTTTATTATTTTATTTCTTTTATTTGTAAAATGGCAAAAGGGGAGTGATTTGAACTTTTGAAATATTTTATTTTTTTATACTTTAAAACCTTTTTTTTTTACATTAACTTTGAGTCCCACTAGGGAACATCCCCACGAGGGGGTACGTTCATTTATACAGCCTAATGCATTGCATAGACAATGCATTAGGGTGTGCCAAGATGGCGGTTTCCTCATTCCTTCCTGGGGCCGATCAGTGGGGCAAACGAAAACATGGCAGCGATGGAAGCCTTCACAAGGCTTCCCGCTGCCATGTTCAGCCATCGGATGTAACTGCGGGGGCTCCGATCGAAGTGAAGAATGGTGAGAGGCACTGTTTTGCTGTGGCGTCTAAAGGGATAAACAGTGCGGGGGGCACCGCCGCCCCTGCGCTTTAACCGCCGAGTGTTAGCTGCAATTAGCCACTAACACCTGGTGGCTGTGTAGCTGGATCATGCTGCGATCCCGCTGCAACTGTACCCATACATCCAGGTGGGTTTAGGGGTTAAAGAAAGGACATAGGGTATGTCTACACGGCATGGTTTTACAGTTGGATTTTGACACAGATTTCCGATTTAAAAACTGTCAAAATCCGACTGTAGGCTTCCGGTTCCGACGCGCACGGCAGCAGTCGCATGGAGTGAGAGCTCCGGCAGTCACTCACCAAAAAACAACGGCTCCCGCTGCCGCTCGGCATTTCTAATCGCGCACATCGCAGTGCCTAACAGAGACTCCGTCCCGTTACGGAGAAGCGGGCTATACAATGCATCTGGGTAAGCCGTAGTTCATTCACAGCGCATCGTCCTCACACGTGGCTCCGCACAAGATGGCGCCCGACCCGCTGCACTCCACTAGAAGTGGGCGCACGATCCCCCAGGCTCCGACCCCGCAGGCATCTCGGGCGGTAATACGGAAGGAGGAGGAGGAGGACACTGCGGACACCTCGACCCTGACCCAGATGTCGGATGAGTTGCATTCCAATCAAGTAAGATCACAGCATGCCAGGGCAGGGCGCGGCAGGCAATGTGGAGGTGGCACCAGCAGTTGATCATGCGGTGGAAGATAGTTGAGGAGACACAGGAGGAATAATCGGACTGTGGGGTTTCTGAGGAGCTGCAGGGTAGTGATACCTGAATGTAACCCACTACAGCAAGGCCCTTCTAAGTCCCAAAAGTGTCTAGACTACACAATCTGTCCCAGCAGAGAGATAATGTCTCATGCAGGCAGGCAGCCAGCTCCCCGTTTCTTCCATCGCAAGATGAGATAGAGAACAACGGCAAGCTATTAGGGGAGGGGGACGAGGATGAAGAACAGGTGCCAGGTCTTGGGGTATCCTGCAAATCTATGGCCATCGCAGTGGCAAGATTATTAGCGCCGGAGTTACTGGCGTCACTGAGGTGCAGGACGCTAGGGTCGGTGTCCTGAAGGCGGTCACAACTACCTACCACTATTAAATCTGATGTGGTTCAACACACCGCTCAAATAGCGGACCTGGAGGAGAGAACATCTGGTGTGGAGGATGACCTGTTGGGGGTTAAAAGCTCAGTGTAGAGACTTCTCAAGAGAACATATTACCTGGAGAACAAGGTCGAGGACCTAGAAAATAGGTCCCGTAGGACTAACCTGCGAATTGTAGGCCTGAGGGAGGACATTCCACAAAGTGTGCTGCCCAAGTTATGTTCAGAGGATTTACCCAGATCCCTGGGGCTTGAGAAATATCTGAAAGTAGAGAGAGCTCATAGGATAGGCCCTACACGGCCGCCCCGGAACAAAGTGGTAACACTGCACCCGCACGAGCAGTCATATGGACACAGTGTCTTGGATTACGGCTTGAGAAAACTGCGTTACTACAAGCGTACCGCTCTAGAGGGAACTCCTGCACTATTAAGGGACAGAAACTACTCCTTTTTTCTGATTATTCTGCAGAGGTGTCCCGGAAAAGGAGATTGTTTTCCCTCACACCTATTATTAGTAAAGAGACAGATACGCTTTAACCTGCAGTACCCAGCTATCCTAAAAATCATGCCAGACCAGGGAGAGCCAGTGTTCTGTCACTCATCCGAGGAGGCTGAGAAAGTTCTGGAATTAACAAGCGGCAAGGAAACTCTAGGACAGCAAAAAGGTCCAGAGAACACTGGGCTTCATCTGAGAGACCTTCAAAGATTCCGCCCCCCCTTTTTAAAAGGGGGGGAAAAAGCCAGAGTACCAGTAATTGGAGAGACTTATCCTCATGGAAACGCTACCGCTCACCTAGACAGAGATGAGAACTTACTCTAATTGACTATGTCTATTTGAGGTCTCTGTGGGGAGTGGGGTTATGTGGTTTGATCTGTGTATTTAGTCTACTGGATAGGGAGGCGGGTTATGGTAAGGTCATGGAAGCTCTGACCGTTGTCTTGCGGTTAAGGCAGGAGTTAGGAGGGTGGGAGCTAGTGTTCAGGCTTGTCAGCTTTGTTATGTGTTTTGAATTTTGTGATGTTTTAATCCACTGTTTGTCACTTAATCAGGCGGGAGGATCGGGCGGGGAACTACACGTTTATTGCTTAGGATGGCGCGTTGATTTCTTGTCACTCTTTATGGCGGGAAGACGAGAGGAGCAAGGGAAAAACAAGATGAGGCTAGAGGATTTTGCCTCATATCTGGTGGTGTGAAAAAAGAGAAGCCTGCAGGCAAGAGAAAGAAATTCTGTGAGGAGATGTTATGGGTGTGGTTGGGTGGGTATGGTTGTTTGGAGGGTGGGGGAGGGCCGGTACCCTTTTACCTCTAGAGTCATGACACTAAAACCGTGGGATACGGGTTAAATATGAGATCATTATCCCTGGAACGTGTAGGGTCTGCGTTCATGCACCCAAAAAAAGAACGCTCATTTTGAGACATTGAAGAAAATGAAATAGACATGCTTTTGTTACAAGAACCACATTTGGAAGAAAAATACTTATCATCGACTAAAAAAGATTTAAGGGTGGGAAGGTGATAGGTTCAGTCAGCAGTTGAAAAGGAAAGGCTGGGGTATAGTGCTGTGCAATAAAACTCTCATGCCAAGGATTATAAACTGGGATAGTGACAAACAAAGGTAATGTGATTAAGCGATGAAAGGGTGGATTACCCTCCCTTCAGGGTCCCTTCCTAATCTAGTAAAGTAACTATGCTCCCGAATAACCCGGAAGGCAATTTTTTTGGATCTTGAGATCCAAGATAGTCCAAATGGGGGAGGAGGGAGAGTTAGTATTGGAGAGAGATTTTCAACTGTGCATGCATAATGTAGAGGAATAGGTTAAAACCAGGAGGGTGTGGGAGGGGTCCAAGATAGGAGGAAAACTTTGCTCTGTAGATTAGTGAAAAATATTGGCCTGATTGATACATGAGAGCTTTAAACCCAGCAGAAACGATGAATTCACCCACTATTTCACACGCCCACAACTCTTGGTCCAGATTTGACTAGCTTCTTTTTGACTATACTCGCAACCTTGTAGAGAAGGTAAGAATGCGTTAGATACAGGGAAAAAAAAGTTAGTGATCTCGGACCACTCGCCTGTCCCTTATTTTCTCTACCAGAGAATTTTCCTAGGGGCTCAGATAGATTTTGCGAGGCTACCGATGTCCTGCTTATTCGGGATGATCTGTTTTTAAGGATCTTTTGATCCAATCTGGTTTGGAGGAGTTTGCTAAAGATAATGAGGCACATTCGGATTCCCCCGTCTTATTCTGGGGAGGAACATGAAAAGCGGTACTGCGGGCAGAATAATGGGCTTAACACTGGCAACCAAAAAGAAAACCCTGAAGAAATCTTTGACCAAGGCTGGCGCAGCTCTGAGACAGGCATATACTGCCTTTCTCATGGATTTCATCAGCTGAACAAAAAGTAAGTGGATCTGTCGGCGAGAGAAATTTTACGAAGACCAGCCTGAAAACAACGTTGAATCCTGTGTTATGACAATACAGAGATTCACTATTCAAATTTGGGAACAAGTCTGGAAAACTATTGGCCAATCTAGCTAAAGGGAGGAGGGGGGTGACAGCCATCACGGGCCTCAAAACCAGGACGGGGGAGGTAGTAAAAGAACCAAAACGAATTAACGATATACTGAGAGACTATTACTTAGATCTTTACACACAGTCTCCCTTTGACATTGAAAAAGGGAAGAAGTTTTTGCAACAGCTGGCTATAACCACCCCACTCTAGCAGCAGGATAGGACCTTCCTTAAATGCGGAGAAGTTGAGGAGGAAGAGTTATAATGCGGCTCATAGATGGGCCTTCCCCCCTACTAAGGCTCTGATCCGGATTGGATTGCCAGGGGAGTTTTTATAAATTTTAGAAGGGATCCTGCATCAGTATTATTTGGAAGATGTTAGGCGGTATTAGGGAAATAATCCTTGAAAAAATATTGATGCCTGTCCGGGGACACAGCTTAACGGTAAAAAGTGCTGCATAAGAAATTCGACAAAGGAACCCAATGGCTCCTGATTCGTATCGTCCGATTTCTTTGAATTAATTCATACGTCAAAATCTTTTCCAAAGTCCTAAGCAAACGGCTTCAGCTCTTCTACCAAAACTAATCGGGAGCATCAAATGTGTTATCAATCAGACCGTTATCGGGAGTCAACAAACATCAGACGGCGTTCTCTCTGTCTTTAGAGTATGGTTAAAGAAAAAGAGTAAATTAGATTTCACACCCAGGCATATATTCCTAACCCCCGCGATCGACGCTAGACATACTGAACTGTTTGAATAACGGTAAACTTGGCAATGGCTAGCCAACGATATAGTTCTGGATAACGAATCTGGAAATCAGAGGTTTATTTGCGAGATTATTTGGAACCATGAACCGAACCCCCCAGGCCGAGAGTAAGACAATCCCCCCGGGAAATTCATTTCCTCTCCAATATTTATGCAGAAAAGTGAACGAGTCAAGGGTTCCCTTTCCCCGCTCTATATTTAATATAGCGTCTAGAGCCCATTAGCAAACACTTAATAAATTCCCTCATTTACCAGGGAATAAGGGTAGGTGAGGTGTGGTAATAAGTTAGTTTTTTGCTCTTGCTGACTATCTTTTGATGTTCTGGACAATCCGAAGGATCAAGTAGACAAGATTATGGGGGTTTTAGAAGATTTTGGGCCAATTCTCATTGGATTCCGTTCAATTCAGGTACCAAGTGTCATTGTATGTATTTAGGAACAAAAGCCTGAGAATATGCAGGAAAACCTGTGGTAGAGGTGGTTCGTCGAGCATGTCCGTAATCTAGGCAAAGATAGGGTATCGGTCAGGCCTATGATAGTAGTAACCTCAAATTATTCCCGTTAACGTCAACTAAAAATGCCGAAACAGAATTAGATAAATGTGAAGGATCTCCCACTTCCACTTTTAATATTTTATGGGGCGCATACATTAATCAAGATGATTAGCTTCGCCCAGATATGCTTTCTAATCCACTCCAAACCATCCCGGTGCTAACTAAAACACAGTGACATTAATGCCCTTAGGGCTTCATTCACAAAATTCATATGGAGAGGGAAGCAGCCTAGGATTGGATATAAAAATTTGTACGATTGCAATGAGGGGCACGGGGAGCACAACTTCCAGACCTGAGGTTGTACAATCTCGCGGCAATGTGGCGCCACATTGGGGATTGGTTGCTGGGGTCCGATTCTTTCTCTAACACGAAATTGGAAACCCAACTGGCAGCTCCTCTCTCATTGAGTGCTCTGATTCACCTCCCGTTTAAAGATCACCCATCGGAGGTCAAGCAGAGCATTGTCTTAAGAGACACGCTAGCGACATGGAGACATATCCGAAAGATGTTGGAAGGCAATGAGGAATTCACCTTCTTTCCGCTATGGGAAACTCCCTCTTTCCCGACAGTAGGGAGAATGCTTTGTTTCATAAATGGAAAGAAAAAGGTATTACACGATTAGGGGATATTATACAGCATCAGGAAAGGACATTGATGACTTGGGATCAGGTGGACGAGACATATGGCTTAGGACACCAACAAACCTTTCAATATATACAAGTTAAAAGCTTTTGTAGAGCCACAGTAGCTAATCTGAGCACCTTAAGAGACACTCCATGCGCCCACTGTATTTCTTACCACGGAATGAATTCATCTAGCAATATATTAAGAGGATTCTCTCTAGAGGAAGCCTATTCTGTGATCTACGAAGTTAAAAATCTACATTCTCTAGATTCAATTCCGCTAACCCTTAGCCCGGCTCGCGGACTACAGCGCAGCGGATCGCATCTCGATGCATAAAGAACCCACCAATGCGTTCACAACAACACAAAAATCACTTGGAGACACGTCTCCATCAAGGTTACTAACCAAGGATACCAAACAATTATCAACATCCCCTGGAAGATTTATCTCTATGAAACCAACACAAACGTTTAGGATTGTGTGGTGAACAGGAAGCGCACAACCCACATTGAGCAAATGCAGAGTAAAGATTTTTTACCATCTCTCTCTCTCTCTCTCTTTACTCATAAAGAAATCGCGAGGTCCTCCCGGCCATGCCCTATTATACACTTGCACAAAGTTTAATCTTAATCCCTCTTATAATATCTAACCAATCTACAGTATACACTGACGGCATGCACCCCATGGTATGCGTGCGCGAGCGCTCTCTAAGAACAAGAGCGCGGCAAGATTGTGCGTTATCATTGTTCTTCTGAGAATTGTGTCTCTCCGCGAACCAAAAACAACTCATCAGTTGTCACAAGATCTCGTTATCAGCGGAGTAGCGTAGATTCTTCAGCGGAGCTTATAAACTCTACACACTATAAGCATTCACCATTCTAGCGCGCGCCGCGCGTCAAACCCCTTCTAAAAAGACAGCACTCTTCTCACTGTTATCTACCATCATCTACGTAACGATCTAATACAAGACACTTCCAACAGAACGGAAATCAAAGAGCACAAGGTACCAATGGCTCACACCAAGGACACAAGCGGCGCGTGGCTACACCTGCGTCTTATCTTCCGCTAAGCACGCTCCAAACCGAGCCTGCATTCTTCTCAGAGACACTGCGGATTCTTCAGAAAGCGATCCTCTACACGCCCTCCTTAGGTACGCGCGTTAAAGCACTAAATCACATCCCAGTTCCGCGAGCGTGTCTACAAAGAACGATCATAGTCTTCCAACCCTCGTCACTATCCCCCAGAAATAAAAAAACAATAGCGCAAAGCGGCCAACCAAGCGCAGATCAATAGATACCATACAACTGTGATGAACGTTCGAGAGGCAGTCACCTACTATTATCTGTCTCTCACATCAACAACTAAAAAACAAAGAACAAACCATTCTCCTCGATAAACTAAAAAAAATAATCTACACTGACTTCATAGCGCTGATAACGACGGTAAACTATCCACAGGAACGGCACACACATGCAAGGACAACCCCATTTTCCAAACAACACCACTCCGGACACGTAATCTTACACCATTCTGAGATAGCGAGCGCTCCCAAATGAGCATACTTACACACCCCAGTGTGCGCCAACTACAGGTACATATAGCTTCTCAAAGATATCTACGCGCGCACGTCTCTAAGAGACCGGCACGCGCTAAATACCACGTAGGCACAGTCACCGCGCCGCCCGGGACGTCTAAAGTCTATATCACACACGACAGAGCAAATACTCTATAGAGCGCGCGCGGCGCGGCTCGCTCGGGCGCCTCTACGGCCGCCGCCTATCTCTGCGCGAGTGCGCCGGACGCCGGCTATAACCTACAACGGGCCGAAAGTCACATAATACTCAAACAACAATACGCGAACCACGAGCTCTATACAAGAGAATCATTCATTACACGCGCACCCAGCTGCGTCCATCTATACCAACCCCTTAACGACGTAACCAACTTACCTCTCCTATAGGTACAACACAACCTACACTATTCTCTATCATCTGCGCAACTAAAAACGAGAACATACTCTATCTACGCATCTTCATTCTATGAGAGATACTTTCTACCACTTTAGTCCACATCATGAACACCCACAACTCCTCGCGATCTAAAACCTAAATAACAACTTACCTTTAACACCAAAAACACACACAATCTCAGATCCTCGAATCATTAAAGAACCAATCTCCTAGCAACAAAGACGAACTACCACACAACTCATACAAACTCTCTTAACACAACTCCTGCGTCTAAGCTTCTCTATACACAAGCCCATCCACAAAACCCACCACTCGCTTCCTCTGAAACATTACGGCAACATTTACACCCAACTCGAGCGTCTCTCTCTCTATCTCGCGCGCAAACCACAACTAGTTCTCGCCCCGAACTCATATACCACAATCAATCTCTCTCGAGCTCTCTCTCTCTCTCTATCACTACCACATGCCATCCCCAACGCGTACACATAAATCCGAGAGAGCGCCGCGATCGCCAAATCGCGCACTGAATCTCTTAAGAACACAACCCAAACCGAGCTCACACTAAAAACGAAAAATCAATAAACACAAGGGACAGCCTAAAGGACACCACACACACATCACAAAGATTAAAACAGTGACACATACTTTTGTGGCATATAATGAAGCACAACACCTGAAACAATTATAAAATAAACAAGAACAATATAATTCTAATTTTTTTACTTTATACAACCAAGAGGAGCATCTGACTTCATAGGAGAGTAGATCTTCTGGATGTCTCTAAGGACACCTAATTTATAATATTAAAAAATCAAATCAATCACAACAATAAATACACAGATAGTTCATACAAACTTGGGGGGTTTTAGGAGAATGTGAGGGGAGGGAGTGATTGTGCTTTTTGCCCCTAAAAATAAAACAAACCCACGCAATTGCTGCGAGATAGCTTGACTAAACATACCCAGCTGCACGACTCGACATCTACATCTCCAACACATCCATTATTGCAAAGGTCAAAGTCTTAATAGCAATACCAGGCTTCCTCGCACATTATCAAATAAACATGCGCGATTCCACTCCATCCCTATCATATGCATGTGCTGCAGCGCGACAAAGAGCGAACCACACTCTCTCAAACCACTAAACGCGCCTACATCACATATCCTAAGAACTAACCAAGAACAACCGCTATAGCCCAACTTTGACACACAAAAAAAGTCCTCTATCTCTATAGACGCGCGCGCGACAACCTCAAAAATAAAGAGATCATAACAAATATCAGAACATGCGACAAAAAACTATCTACATACTACAATCTCGAGCGAGAAGTAAAAATTATCAGCGATTAAAAGCGTGCGAAGGCGAAATCTTCTCTCTGACACACTAATAGAAACGCACAAAGAGAAAATACTAGTCTCGAGAAATCAAAGTATCTTATAACTAATCACACAATTATTAATCAACAACAACATGTCTAAAACAAACAGCTCAAAAACCTCCTCTCTCTGCGAACTAGGTAAACCAGAACCACAACAACCACAAACCACTTCTGCCCAACAAAGTGAAGTCTCGTCCTGGAAGCAGACCACTACAATCAAGACTCATCTGTAGCTATCGCGTGACAGCTCCTCTGCAATACAATGCGAGCGCAATCTACTCTGTCTCCTCCTGGCGTAACATAGACCAACGCCAAACCTCCTCTTCCCAAAACAATTCTAACCAAACCAGACAAAACGCGTAACATCATACTGTGAACCACTGCGCGCAATCGAGACTAACAAAATCTATCATCACACTCAGCTAAATCAGGCGTGCATCTCCAGATAAAACGCGAGACAAGCATCAGAACCACTCAACAAACACCCATGTTAACAAAAACGAACTAAATACTCACTACATCATCTAAACTTCAAAAACAACCAACTGACCCACTAATGCACAAAAATCCCACGCACCCCAAAACAACCACGTACTACCATTCACCCTTATCAAGTCACTAAACACACGCGCTGCACAATAGACGACGACACAACAACCACACAGAATAACTTCTCCCGAGTCCAACTCTACATACCCCACACCTATACGAAACACACCACACACTTAAAAACTGCTCTAGGTTTCCTTGTGGCTTGCAAATATACATATACAAGAGTAGCCACATTTTTTCTGTATCTGGTATCATCTGTGTGAAGCTTGAGTTAGATGACTAACAAGGGGACCAGAGACACATGTGGCACACAGAAGATACTACAGCACATTTTTTGCATGACGTTTTTTGAGGTGCCTTAGCGTCCTCATTGTTTTGCGCAAAGATACAATATACTCTAAAGCCAAGGATTTGTAAATGATGATTACATTTCTCTGCACTACCCTGAATGTATTAAGGGGATTGGTCTAGGGTCTGCAACCACATAGTGGTCTAGTCTGGACTCCGAATTAATTGTGGGGGCTTTTGAACCTTTGCACTTCAAGAGGTTGTCTCGTTTCAGCATTTGGCAGCCTTTTGTGATGGTTACCAAGAAGAGCTTGTGAAATGGAGGGGCGTTTCTCCTTCCAGCAGGGAGTATCTTCATGCTCTGCAGACACACCCCACACTATGTGTACACAATGATTCATTCAAGCTGGGGGAAGGGAGAGGTTCACAGCTGTCGGAGACTAAGGCTATGTGCACACAGCAAAAGACAAGGGGCGACATGTATGAACGTTGGCGCTGACAGGCCAGTTCTAAATAGCTTTAAGGCGGTGTAGAATGCGACTGAATGTATGAACCTTTTCATCTGCAGGTCATACATACAGGCGCAGTCTAGTGCTAATATGACAAGTCTGGCTCAGGCAGACCACCTTTAACTTGGTCTGGCTGTTCTAACTGTTCTCCATCTAGATTTAGCATCAAAGAATCATAAATGTGTATACTCCTACGAATGTGGTGCGACACCCCCCAGACGCCCTAATTTTTGGCGCATTAAAAAGTGTCTTTAGTGTGTTACAAAGGTACTTATCGCGACAAAGTTTGGAGAGTGCCTGTTCATACATTCTTTTTAGCTAAAAGTACAAAAGAAAGCTGGCGCAACCCCGTTTCTATATGTCGCCCAAAATGCTCTCCAAAACATTATGGCATCTCAGTATTTGCTGTATAGACACATAGTCTACGGAATTATTGGAAGTGAAAAGCTAAGTGTAACTCAATAGTATATCTATCTATCTCTCTCTTTCTCTCTCTGAACACCGCAGAAAAATATACAAAAAACTGAGGAAAACAGCAAACTCGTACATTGCAATGTTAGGCTGGACAAGAAATAATCTAGAACTGAGTACAGACAATTTCTAAACTCAAACGCAGGAGCAAAGGAGTTATGACGGGGGACAAAGCTCCCTCTGTCCTCCATCAGAACCCCAGCAATGAAATTGTGGGGTTCTGTTGGTTTCTGTGACAACCTGGGGGTCAGACAATGACCTCTGGGTTGTCTATGACGTCATCCTGCCAGGCTCTGTGCTATGCAGCATACGGGATAAATGATGTTATAGTTTAATAGAGTGGACTTTTACGGACGTTGCAATACCAATACTGTGTACTTGACCACTAGGGGGCAGAATGCCTTGCCATATATACAGCAGTACTATTGTATTGCTTTATATAGGATCTTCATTCATGCAGGATGTAACAGGTGTATATACATGGCAGCTGCGGAAGCCTGCATGAGGCTTCCTGCTACCATGGAAACTGATTCCCCCATGCAATTACATTAGACCCTGTGGCTAAAGTGTTAACAGCAGGGACAGAGCCGGCTCCATCCCCGCTGTTAGCAAGACGGAGGCCGGCTGTACTGGACCACCGCATGCCGCCGCTGTACAGCCCTCTCTCGGGCCAGTAGAGGAGTGATGCTGCAGGAAGCCGGCAGCAGGGTTTACGCCCTTAAATACTGCCGACAGCTTTCCGAAGCATCGCTCCTCCTCACCGTCCTGTCAGCTCAAAAGAACACATTCAGACTATAAGACTTGGGGGAAAAAAGTGTGCCTTATAGTCCGAAAAATATGGTAACATTTATATCATTGCAATTCAACCGACCGCATAGTAAAGTTATTATGTCACTTATATTGCACAGTGAATGCTGTACAAATTAAACCCAAAAAACAATTGTGGAACTGCAGATTTTTTTTTCATGGACCTGACCTAAAAAAAAACTGTGGAACACCTGTACATCCAAATTGCACAATACACCCCTCGTTGAGATCCCTGAGGTGTTTGATCCAAAATGGGGTGACTTCTGGAAGGTGTCACCTATTCTGGAGAAACGTTTTGGAGGCTTTTGCAGAATGTCGTTCATGGCCACCCACCAAAAAATCTGCGCATCCAAAAGCCAAACACACACTACCATCCTTGTACGCCCTGCCATGCGGCCCAAAACAGCGGTTACGACCCACATATAGGGTTTGCCGAATCTTGGGAAGATAATAGTGTAATCTACATTTTCGGGGGCATTTTGTATCAGAGATTCTCATTGTTGATAATTTAAAAAATTTCAGCTGACAAACCCGCGCAGATTATTGTAAAAAAAAATTAATTCTTGTTAATTTTTTCACAGCCTATGATAAAAAAAAATGTCCTTATGAACACACTGTGCGGGGTCAATATACAGCACCGCACCCTGGTTATATTCCTTAAGAGGTGTAGTCTTCCAAGTTAGGTCTTTTTAGGGGAGTTTATTAAGTTTTAGCACCTTGGTGTGCTAGCACCTAGGGTGTTCGCAAACCCGGGCTGGTGCCTAAAATATATCCTAATGAAAATGAGATTCCAAAATCCATTAGGCGCTCCTCTTACTCTGAGGCTTGTGGATGAGTCAAATAGCGCACTAAGGCCATGTATGGGATATTTTTAAAAATGGCAGAAACTGGGGAATCAATATTGATTTGCATTTCCCAGTTATCATCTACTGTGTTCTAGTGAATAATGGATAAAAATTGAAAATCTGCAAGAAAAGTGAAATTTTGTAGGCTACGCAGCATAGTCAGCTGATATTCTAAGAACATGAGCAGTGTCTGTGCAACAATGTTAAACAAACACAAAGAAGAAGGCAGAAATAGCATGGAAAATCCTCGCTGATCCACTGATCATTACAAACCATTCTATATTATAACACTGGATATCTGAATCGTGTGTGTTTTTCATAGTGTGCAACATAATAATACTCTGTAGACTGCCTGTCTAGACCTGGTATACTACCATTATATGATAACTACATAGTGATATTATTGGTTTTATTGATCTGTATACAGTGGTAACTCATCAGTCACAAAAAAATAAATAAAAGATAGTCTAAAATTGGTTGCCTTAAAAAGAACCTGTCACATAGATTATGCCCCCTTTGCTAAGGCAAGAACAAGGTAGTGACAACGATGCTGTTTCCAGTGCAGGTGTCCCTTATTCTGAAAGATGGCTGTAGTTAATTCGTGTGATTTAATGCTCAAATCTGCAGTTTTCGGCCAGAAGTCATTCGAAGAGTCATTCAAAGAGTCTTTTTTTTTTTTTTTTAAACCCGCCCATCTAGCTAGCCTTTCAGTGGGTGGGGCTAACACCTACTCATGAATAAGATTTGAGGGGTAAATGCTCTAAAACTACAGCATCTTACAGAATAAGGGACACAGTGCTGGGAACGGCAGGTCTGACTCTAGCTTGTGCTGCCCTCAGCAAGGGGGGCATAACCTATGTGACAGGTTCCCTTTAACATTAGTATCACTGGTCTTGCTCTGAGGTCTATTGGTAGACTAAAAGTTACTGTTTGACCACCGTTAGTATCAATTTGCATAAAATATAAAAACAACAAAATTACTCCTTGCAGGTATTTAATAAACTGACCCTACAGTAAACTGTCACATTAAAATTTACCTCCCTCTCCCAATAGAAAAAAGTAACTTTTATAGTAGATTTTAAAGCTCAAGTAAATTGTAGCATATAGCTCTGTTGCTCGAGTGTATTCTTACCCCCTAGTGAAGAAACTCATTTTAATCGCAAGAACCAGTAATATTTTTCTCCTCTATGTTTTAGGTCATATGTTTTATAATATTTTTTTCCTCAGTTTTGCTGCATGGACCTTTGTATTTTATTTGGCGATTGATAGTTTTTATAGAAATTATTTTTGGGTGCAGTTGAATGTATTGAATAACTTATTTTTGGAGGGTGGTGATGAGAAAAAAACTAATTGGAGACTAATATGTTAAGCTTATTTTCTGTGTAGTACCTATTACACCAGAACACTCTTCTTTTAGAAAATAATTGTCTTTGTGTCTTCCATTTCAAGACCCAAAGCATTTCTAAACTTTTTCTGAAAAATCACAAAGAGCATAAATGGCTGGTTGGCCAAGAGGAATGATTAGATGTGTAAGTGCTCATCTTCTTTCTTTTTTTTTTTTTGTAAAAACCCCCCACAAAACTATATGACAAAACTTGCAAATATTCCCTTGATTGATAAGAGTGCATAGTTCAAGGATCCATGTTATAATTGCCCACCTCCTTCATGATGCGACCCACTTGCCCCTTGCTGCTCCAACCACTTACCCGGATCTGAATGAGGTGCAACTAATGTTCGCAACTTAAAACGCTCTAGCTGGGGGTTGTATCATGGCTAGAGTTACAAATTTGGTCTTGTTTTAGCGATTGTTTGCTCTCACCTTACAAATATCAACAGATCTTTGCAGGTTTGGATTTCTTTTACTTAATGTTGAAATAATATACCTAATGTACAGTACCTCTATCCATAGAAAACAAATCAGTTAAACTCTGAGCCTCATCTTGTATTTGCTCCTCCAAATTTCTTTTCCCCAGGCCAAGGCTTCGAAACGCCATCTGCCCCAAACGTCTCTGTTGTTTCCAAGTATGCCCTGAGGTTAAAACAATTCCTATAGTCAGGATAGAGAATGAAAAGATATTTATTTAGTTTTTTTTCCGGGTGAATAATTTAAATTTTATACAGTTCACAAGAGATTGCTAAATCTGTAAGTCATTAATCATCTTGAGAAATGTTTTTAGTTACAAAATGTCATCTCACAACGGAAGTTAAAGCAGTTTTCCGATTTTTAAAATTTTCCCTTTTTTGTTCCCATTCTCATAAAAATAAAAAAAAGGGAATACCCATCCAGTGCTGCACTACTAAAATTTTCTCCAATATTGTGTTTTGTACATAACTCACATGACCATGAGCTGACTGCCTCAGAGTCCCTTGACAGAATGTGAAGTTTTTAATACTGTTGGAAAACTCCTATAAACCATGACTAACTTTTAATACTTATATTTATAAATTAACAGCACACGGTTATGAAAGGGTATTGTAACCCAACTGATCAATAAATATAGGAATCCACAGCACATGATACTTGAATATGCTTTAAAAAAGTGTATTTATATCACAAAAGGTGTCGCATACAAACAAAGTGTTATTCACATATTACAATGTCATTAGATGTGAAAATACTGTATACATTGTATAACATTCCATACAGAGTAAATTGTAAAGTATGCTAATGTGGTATGTGATTCTTCTGACGTTTCAGTTGATCGGACAACTTTATTCATAGATAATCACAAAATTAACCAGTTAGGGAAGAATGGGTATGGAAAGAAATTGTTGAAATTGTAACGTGTGCCGTGGATTCCTATATTTATTTAACTTTTAATACTGTTGGAAAACTCCTTTAAACCATGACTAACAATGATTTAATACCCTTATACAGTCACATCATATTTTTGGCACATTCAAAAAAAAATTCTAAATTGAAACTGTTTTATCTGGATTGCAAATGTGTATATTTTAATGTATAAATAACAGAGCATACTGGTAGCATAAAAGTGTACAAATATTCAAGACGCTGTAGTAGTAAAACCTAAAGTTTTATTTGAAATCCAGATGTTTTTATACTCTTTTTTTTTAATTTTATATAGGTCCACACAACTAATGTACATAAGTATAGCGAAAGGTGGAACGATTTCTCCTTATGCCCAGTGCAGATGTTTTTAGGAATGTGTCCCCACTGTCATTACTTGCTCTCTTTTATTAGCTGATTTCTTCTCCAGCTATTCCAGTATATCAGTATCTTTTGCCACGCCGAAACATATCTAATAGAATTATGTTTTATTGACAGGATATCCAAATTGTATCCAAATATCAACCAGTCAAATTATACCAAAAAGACAAATGTTACTTGTCTAGAAGAAAATATGTTTTATTATAGACAGGGTTCTTTACTGTAAAAGCAGTAAGGCTATGAAACACTCTGCCATGGAGGTTGTGATGATGGATTCACTAAGCAAGTTTAAGGGCTTTTATGCTTTTCTTGAAAAATATAATATTACAGGTTATGATTACTTGATATAGTAGATGTTGATCCAGGGATTTATTTTGATTGTCATATTTGGAGTCAGAAAGACAATTTTTCCTCTTGTATCAGCCTTGTACTTCATATGGGTTTTTGCCTTTCACTGGATCAAAATTGTAGGATTATACAGTATCTCACACTTTGATACAATATCAAGTAGTCAGTGTACAGCTTGTGTAACAGGGTAAATTTGGTGTACCCTCAAAATAAGTCAACACACAGCCATCAATGGCTAAACCATTGGCAATGTGAGTACACCCCTAAGTGAAAATAGACAAATTGACACATTGTCTTGTGACTCATTAGTGTTACAGGGTCTCAGGTGTAAATGGGGAGCAAGGTTGTTAAATGTGGTGTTATCACTCTCTCATTCTCTAATACTGGTCACTGTAAGTTCAACATGGCACCTTATTGGCTAAGAACTGCCTGAGGATCTGAAAAAAAAGAATCGTTGCTCTACATGAAAATGGCATAGGCCAGTGATGGCGAACCTTTTAGAGACCGAGTGCCCAAACTGCAACCAAAAATAGCCTTAATTACTTCAAAGTACCGATGACGTTGGCATGAAGCAGAGAGGTGGCGTCAGGAAGCGGGGCCCCAGAACAATTAATACAAGGGATGTGATGGCTGCTCAGCCCATCCCTCTGCCATATTTACACCATACAGTGACCATATAGTGGTACATAGCAGTGTACACAGGTGCTCAGCAGACAGTTTACATTTCAGTTTAGTTAGTTTAGTTACATTTAGTGATTCAAAGGAGACGCCTTGTCTAACGAGTTGTTCACTTTTCCTTTTCTTCTCCATTTTGTCCAGACTGCCATGATGACTTCTCCCAGACACCACTATTCCCTGCAGAATTTACAACACAAACACTGAGACTCCTCACTTTTCTATCAATCTTCCAAACTGTGTCCCCTCACTCCTCTGTACAAATCCCCTCTATAGTGCCCCCAAAAAATTACC
>JAODAL010059548.1:0-21418 GCA_025379985.1 Phyllomedusa bahiana
GGGCGAGGAAAAAAACGAAAATTGAAACACCTACAAAGTTTACAAATTTGTGGGGCTCAATTCTTTGGCAAAATTTTAACATCCGGGGGTTTAAATTTAAAAGCGTTTTTTTGCTGGTTTTCTGACAAAAAAAAAACCGCCCTTTTTTCCCCGCCAAAATATATACATTTTTCCCCTGTAGCCTAATTCACAAAAAAAAGGAAAAATTTAAAAACTGTATCTCTTGTTTTGTGGCGTAGAAAACACCAATTGTAAACCTACAAAGCTACTATTTTTGGCGGCTCAATTCTTTGGGCCCAAATTTAAACATCCGGGGAAAATTTAAAGGGCGTTTTTTTTGCGGGTGTGGCGGGCCAAAAATTTAAACCGTCTTTTTAAACGCCAAAAAAAAATACTTTTTTCCTTAGCCAAAATCATGTCCCAAAGGGTTTTAATTAACCTGTTTGTGTTTTTACATTTAGTAAAACAAAACAGTTTTTTTAAAACGAACATACAAGAAAATTTTTTTCCTGGCCATTTTTTGGAGGAAAATTTATTAACCCAAAGGGGTTACCCAAGCTTTTTTACGGGGTTTCATTTGGAGTCAAAAACGGGTGTAAATTTATCAATACAGATACCCATCATCAAAAAATTTTCTGTACTTTTTAAACAAACATATGTCAACAAGAGGGGGCGGGCCCCCGCACCTGCGAGTGGCATTGGCAAAAACTTCCCCGGAACAGGAAAAAAAAAAAAGGGGGGGGGGGTTGGGGGGGGGGGGGGAAAGGCCCAACACAAAGGGGACGCCCGCGGCAGGGGTCATTGGGTGGGGGCCACAACTCCGCTGCCCTCTAGCGGCCATGGGGTTGTTCAGCACCCAAGGGTTCTTGATTGGTTGACTAGGTCATCCTCTTCCCCCCCAGAGGGAAATTTGAAAACCCCCCAGCCAAAAATCGGGGAAAACCTCAGACACAACCCTTATTTGGGCAGGGCCCGGGATGGGGTCAGGGGCCCCCCCCCCTCCCCTGTCCCCCAGCCCGCCTCTGCCCCCACCCCCCCGGTTCCCTCACCAAAATCTACTATTGGTCTGGGCTCGGGCCCCCCTTTAAAAAGCGGGGATGAAAAAATTTGAGGAGGGCAGTAGCAGCTATTTGGCACGAAAAAAAGGGGGACAATACCCCCTCTTTTTGCAGTAGGGGGCAAAGTATAGATGTGGGGGAGTGGCAGGGGAAATTTAAAAGTTGTGAGAGGTCAGCCTCTGCATACCAAGACCGGGGATGTGGACAGCAGTGACAAAGAAACCAAAAAAATATGAAGTAGCCGACCGCACTTTTGGGGGGCCGGGTGAGGCAAAGGCACAAACAACCCTCAGGGAAAGGGGGTCAACTTGGGGCGCACAGCGGCCAGCCAGCAAAATGGTCTTGGCCCTGGTCTAGCAGGATAGCACAGTGTGAGGCCCGGGGCCAAACGGGGGACGGGGTAAAAAACCCGCTTCGCAGGTCCAAGAAAGTACGGGCCCCGGGGGGTTTAGCGAGGCCCCGGTTTGGGAGTAATTTACCAGGGGCGGAGCGTTGGCCCGGGAAAAACCGATATTCGCGGTTTAGGGAAAATTTTTTGCTAAACACCGGAGGAGCGAAAAGGGGAAAAAGTAGAAACTGTAAGCAGAAAGGGGAAGCGGGCCCGGTAGCAAAAGTTGGCACCACGGCCCTCTTTAACACAAGCAGTGCACCATCCGGGGGCCTTGGGGAAAATGGCTCAAATGTGGGGGTCCCCTCCCGCCCGCCGCAGCAACCGCACGGCGCCCATGGCAAGCATGGGGCCCTTGCAGCCAGTCAAGGGGTCCACCCCCTCTGCAGAAGGGAGCTGATTTTTTCTTTGACATCATCTCCCGTCCAGAGCTCCTGCCCCCTCCTAAAATCAAAGCCCCCCAGCATTCCCTTCAAACAGGCATTGCAAGAGACAACAGTATGCGTCCAACCATCCTAAATGCACACTGACCGGCTCCTGTCCAAGTTGTTGGTATTGGGAGGCCCCCCTTTCCAAATGGTGGACTCTGCAACCCTTTAAGGGAAATAATGGCTTGTTGGGCCCAGCCCAGATTGGGGGATTCCAAGCCCTAATTTCCTTTTTTCCCAAAAAACAGTACCCAAAAACTTTCATAAATAAGTAGAAAAAGAAGGTGGGGCAGTCTTTGAGCTTATCGGTTTGTTCCAAGGGGCAAAGGCAGCGCGGGCGTTCCCGGGGGCTGTAACTACGGGCAAAAAAGCCATACATGTCCTTTAAAAAGGGCCCCCCCGGAAACTTTGCATGGAAAAATTTTTCCATTCGGGGACCAAAACCAGGAAAAACCCTCCTCAAGTTTTCATCGGGGAAACGGGCCCCCCCCCAAAAAACCCCCTATAAGTTTATGATTTTCCCCCCGCTGGAATTCCCCCCGCAAATGTTGGAACCCCACTGTATGAAAAAAAGAAAGGGGAATTTAAAGATTTTTTGAAGACCAGGGCAGACAAAGTTCTCCCCTTTGTAACCTTTGAAGTCTGCCAGTCCCAGCTAAATGCTGACAACGGGGGCCGGGTTTGTTTGAGGCCATTCGAGGAGGCACTTTAAATTTGCCCATTTTGCCGGGACTCGGTTTAAAAACCCGTAAATTCCACGCTTAAAGTCCGGAACAGTTTCCCAAAAAATTTTTTCTGGCAGGGGACTGGAAAAGGGTGGCGATTTCCCATTCGGGCCCAAATGAGCCCGGGTGGGGACGGGAAAGGGAGGAGGAGGAAAAGGAAAATTTGGGGAGCAAAAGCTTTTTCCCTTGGTGAAATAAAGTGGATTTTCTACCCGGAAAAGAGAGGAGGAGCGGGAGAAACTGGAGGGGGGTGGAGGGAGATGAGAAAAACGGGGCAGATGACCCCCCAAGCACCGGGGCGGGGTTATAAAAGGGGAAAATGGAGGCAGGGACCCCCCGGGAGTCACTTGTGAAAATTTCCCCCGCAAGCATGTTTAAATTTGCCTGGCTATGACAGCCGAATAGCCCAGCATCTGGAAAGAAAGGGATGACTTTTTGGCTCCCCACCCTTTTTGGACCTTCGCAAACCCCGGTCCAAAATGGGAGCCTTTTTCCCACCCAAATTAAAGGGGGGAAACAAACTAAAATTTCCAAAAGGGGGAAAAAACCTCCGAATCAGTTGGCCGCTGCCAATTGCGGAAAATCGTCCCCCCCTTAACAGCTGCCCGGGGGGGTGTTCCTCACCCGCTCACTTTACTATTTCCCGCAGCTGCTGGGGGGGTTTGGGGGAAAAAGGGACATCCCCATCCCCCACCCTATTAACCAAGTCTGGAGTCACTGTTGAGCAGTTTACCCTTCCCCAACCCCCAAGTGAGGGGGTTTGCCGCCAGCACACACAGAAAGCGGGAAACCGGGGAGCATTTCCCTTAACCCAAAACAGGTGGGGGCCTCCCTTGGACAGCACTCTGCCCCCCCTTAAATTAGAAGACCCCGCGGACTACGGGCGGGCCAAACTGGATTTGTGGCCCCCCAACTACCCCGATTTGCATTGGAGAAGGTCCTGGCCCGGGCCCAGTATTTTGGAAACAGAGCGGGGATCATGCGGGGGGGGGCCATCTTTTACCCAAAGGGGAAACCCGGGTTTTCCAGGGGAAAAATGTGGAAAACCCCGCCCTTTTGGGCAAAAAAGAACCCGGCCGGGGAAAATCGCCGGGTTTTTCCACAAAAACCAAAGGGCCTTGGGGCGCAGTCTGGTTCAAACTAACCGCCTCAGCCACAAATTCAAAGGGGCCGCCACCCCCGATGCCACAATCTGCTCCCAAAGTTTTTCCCCTTTTCCAACGACCATCTTTACCAGGACGGAAATTTGCCACCCACCACAACACTCTGTCATTGTGCCACTCTATGACCTAAATGCGCTCTGCTGTTGCTGGCCCCGTGACAAACCCACACGGTTCATTGTGCCACTCTCTGCCCTTTCATGCTTTTTTACTCCTGCCGCCGTCCCCCCTCAAACCCTCTGTCATTGTCCCACTTGGCCTATTCCTTTTTTTGCCCCCTTTTCCAAATTTGTCATTTTTCCAAACTGTCGGCCCTAAAGGGCTGCTGGGGCGGGCTGCCATGTCCTCTACACGGTTGCATTGGCCACGGGCCGACCTCATTCTGTTCCCCCCGGGGTGGGGCCTTTCCGTTTTCTCAGTCTTTGTGCCACTCTTTTGGCTACCTCCTTTTTTTTGGCCCCCCTCCAAAATGTCATAGGGCCCAAACTGCCTAAACCCTCATGCTGCTCCCTGTTGTGACCCCCCAAAACTGGGGGGTGTTTGGGTGCCACTCTGGGGGCCCCAAATACTTTTTTGGGGCCCCCCTCCAGAATGTCATTGTGCCACTGTCTACCTCATGCTGCGGCTTGGCTGCTCCCCGTGTCCTCCACACTGTGTTCCATTGTCCCAAATTTTCGACCTCATGTTTGGCTGCGGGCGGGCCCCCCGGTTTTCCTCCACACGTGCTTTGGGTGCCACTTTCCCTGACCTCATCTGCTGCGTGGCTGCTCCTTTTTCCTCCACAACGGTGCCCTTTTGGCCCACTTTCTGACCTCAGGGTGCTGCTGTGGCGCTGCCGTGTCCTCCACACGGGTGTCATTGGGGCCACCCCCCCTAAACCCAAATGCTGCTGCCACCTTTTGGGACCCCCCCTTCTCAGTCATTGGCCTTTCTTTTGGGTTTCCCCCCTCCTTTTTTGGGGCCCCCCTCCAAAAAGTCATTGGGGCCACGGGCCCTGAACCCATGCTGCTCTGTGGTTTGCTCCCGTGTCCCCCAAACAAAGTGTCAGGGGGCCCACTTTCCTAAACCTAAAGGGCTGCTGCGTGGTTGCTGCCGTGTCCCCCACACTGTGCCTTTTGGCCACCCCCTGCCCCTCATGCTGTTTCCCAAAACCTTGACCTCCGTTTCTCAGTCTTTGTGCCTTTCTGTGGCTTTCCTCCTTTTTTTGCCACCTCCGGGAATGTCAGGGCCACTGCCGGACCTCATGCGCTGCCGCCGTAACCACCGTTTCTCAGCCCATTGTCCATTCTTTTGGCTCCCCCCTTTTTTCCCCACCCCCCAAATGCAATGTCCCCACTCCCTTTCCCCTCATGCGTTTCCCGTGGCTGCTTTTTGTGTCCTCCACACTGTGCCCTTTGTGCCATTTTCTGACCCTGCTGCTGTTTGGGGTTTGGGGTTTGCCGTGCCCTCCACACTGTGCCTTTGGTGCCACTGCCGGGCCCCAAAAGCTGCTCCCCGCCGTGACCCCGTCTCAGTCATTTCCCCTTCTGTGGCTTCCCCCTTTGTTTTTGCCCCCTTTCCAAAGAATGTCTTGTCCCCATTTTCCCGACCCATGCGGGGGCTGCTTGTGGCTGCTCCGTGCCCCTCCACATTTGGGGTAAAATTTTTCCACTGCCTGACCTCAAGCTGCTCCCCGGGCCGGGAAAACCTCCGCTCTCAGTCTTTGGGTTCCATTCTGGGCTTCCTCCTTTTTTTGCCCCTCCAAATGTCATTGTCCATTTGCCTGACCCATGCTGCTGCCCCCCGTGACCTCCCCCTCTCAGTCTTTGGGTGCCATTCGGGGGTTTCCCCTCCTTTTTTTGCCACCTCCAGAATGTCTTTGGGTTTCCAAACTCCCTTTACCCTCATGCTGCTTTGGGCTCCCCCCCTCCCCACCCCACACCCCTGTCACTAATGTTGCCACCTGAGCTCCCCCCCCTTTTTTTTTTTTTTTCCAGTTTTTCGCGGGGCATGCCCTTTATCGGGCCCAACATTCCCCCCTTTCATTTTTTTTGGTCAGTTTTGCCCCCTTCCTTTAAGTGCCCAGGGGAAATTTTTAAAATAGTGAACCCGTTTCTAAGAGCTTTCGGCAGCACCTGCGGTCATACTAAAACACAACATTGAAAGAAGACCAAACCAAGCTCCCCTTCATATTTTTAAACAAGGGACAACTTTTTAACAGCACCCTGCAGGGTCCCGTGCAAAACCCGGAAAAAAACTGTTTTTAAAACGTTATTCGGCCGAAAAAATTTGGAACGAAGTTATTTTTGCCGAGAAATTCGGCAAAGTGAAAAGAAAAGAAAATTTTTGGGGAAAAACGAAACCCCTCTACAAAAAAATTTCCTTTTTTTTTTTATTTATGCGGGCCCTTTGCTCTTTTTTGGGTCCAAAATTTTTTCCTTTTTATTTTTTAAACCATATTGACAAAAATTTTGCAATTATTTTGATTTAGACAAATTTTTTTCCCAACCGAATTTTTTTTTTAATGACCCCTTTACTCTAAACGAAATCCTCATCCTTTCCAAAAAGCCAAAAACCTAACCATAATTAAAAATTAGGGTTTTTTTTTTTTACTAGGGTTTTAATGAAAATTTAAAATTTTCCCCAATCCCCCCGCACTTTTAATTTTTTACGCATTTTTCCCCCCCACGCACTTTTGTCGACATCCCACCCACCCAAAAACTTTTTCCCAAAAGGGCCAAGTGACGTTTAGATGGAAATTACCCTTTGAGGGCAATGCCACAGGGCCCAAAAGGCAAGGGGAAAGGGGATGTTTAACCTATTCAAAAAGCATTTAAAAAAAAAAAAAAACCCCCCCAAAAAAGGGTTTGAACAAAAGGGTTTATATTTTTTTGGGGTATATTTAATTTGAGCCCACCCCAAATCAAAGCACTTTTTAAAATTTAAGTTAAATTTGACTTTGATTAGAATCTGAAAGGCCCCAATCTTTTCTTAAACCCTTTTTAAACCCTTTTTGCATTTTTTTACAAAATCTTTAAAAAAATTTTTTGACAAATTTTACAGAAAAAACGAAAAATTAAATTAAAACATAAGCATTTTCGTTTCCATGTTAGTCGGGGAAAGGAATTTTTTAGTAGTTTTGCTAATACATTTGGGAAACCCCAAAAATTTTTAAAAAGAATTTTTTTGCCTGGGGGGCTTTTTTTTATCCTGTCCCATAAAATTGTTTCACAGAAATTTCAAAAAAATTAAATTTTTATTATTTCCCTTTGCACTAGTTTTTTCAAAAGCCAAATTTTTAATGTAAGAAAAAAACAAGATGTATCTGGATAATAAAAACCCAAAAAAAGATTCAAATAATTGGCCTGGTTTTCTACAAGGTAAAAAACAAAAGATTTTCCAAGTTTTTCTTCTGAACCCCGCTGAAATTTAAACAAATAAAAAAAGCACACACCTCTGTTGGCAAAACAAAGACTGGGTCCCCAGTTACTAAAAAAAAAATGATTGTTTTGTTTTTAGGGATATAATAGTTTCATCCTTTAATTTTTCCCCGGTTTTAAAAAATATTTTTGAATACTACAAATATATTATTTTCCCAAACTGCACCAGGGTTAAAAATAAAAGAAAATCCTTAAAAAATAAGCAAAAAAGTTTTCAAAAGAAAAAAAGGGGGGTGTTTTACCCTGTCCTTACCCTTTAAGAATTGGCTGTTAGGGGGGTTTTGGAAAAACCAAAGAGGAAAAAAAAAACGGGGCCCGGTTTTTTCCAAAACCGGGATTTGTCCGGGGTTTTTGGGCCAAGAGCGGAGAGGGAAACCCTCCCACTTTTACATTCACTTTTCTCATATTCCGGGCCAAAAACCGTGGAAAATTTGCATGTTGAATGTTTTTTTACGGGGTGGGCCCCCCGGCCCTTTTTTTTAGGAGCCCGGTTTTTCTAGTTTTTTGGGGTGGGGTTTTTTTGACGTTCCCGCAAAACCAAAAAACTGTCCCGAAAAAAATTTTGCAAACCCGTGCTGTGGGGAAAAATGCCCTTAGGGAAAAGAAAAGGGAAGTGACACCTAAATAATGAGGAGAGCCCATGGCAAAACAGGGGAAAAGGGGAACATCTAAAAAAAATAGAAGTTAAATGTCTGCCTCCAAGATCAAAAAAAGAACACGCCCGTTAATGTGCAAATTTTTCATCCCAACCCCGAAAAAAGCCAAAATAAGCTTTAAAAACATCCCCCCCCCCCGCTGCAAATAAAATATTTTAAACTGTTTTTCAAAATTTAAATATTGAAAAAAGTTCTTTTTTTGCTGTGATTCAATTAAAAGTGGGTTTAAAAGGCTGTTTTCGTTAACAAGGAAAAAAAAAAAATTTAAAAATCTGTAGCCTGGGGCCTTGTTAAAATTAAAAAAGTAAATTTTCCCCCATTTCCCCCATTCCATATGAACATAACCAAGTGGGCACAGCTGATCACCTAAGGGGAATCAAGGGGCCCTTTTACAATGGGGAAAAGTGAGGGCCAAAATTTTTTTGTTTTTGTTTTTTATTTTATGGGAGTTTTAGGGTAAAAAGATGGTTTTCCCGGGGAAAAAACGTAATTGGGGTATAGGGTTCAGTGACTGTAAAGGGCCCTTTTGGGTTAAACCCTGAGGGTTAGCAGAGCGGACCACCGGCCCGCACTCCCCCCAAATAATACCTTTCATCTTACCCCCAGCCTCTAAAACCGGACACAGGGGCCTGGGCGTTCAGAGACAGGGGCTGGGGGCCCGGGCCCCCATGGCAGCTGCTTAAAGGGCTGCACCCCCCCCAGTTTTTTGGCCCCCGGCCCACCCCGGGGGTTTCCCCTATTTCCCTTTTTGAGTCCGAGTCCTGACCTCCATTTTATTAGCGTTCGTTACCTAAAAACAGTTTTTCACTCCTGCCCTCTTGATCCAACCTTGTATTACAAAGGCAAAACCTTAAAAAGGGGGTACTTTAAACCAAACCCGAAAATTAAAAGGGAAAAATGGGCCCCAAACAAAAGGTTTTTTTCACAAAAGGGGAATTTTTCTTTTGGAAAAATGGGGACAAAATTTTTTTTTAGAAGAGAAAAAAAAAACATAGATTTTAAAAAACCAAACCCATTAAAGCAAATAATTAAAAGACACAGGGACTGCCCAAAGAACCCTTAAAAACAGGTTCTAGACTACTTTTTTACATTGAGAGAGTACGGTATTTGGGTTAACCCGAAGCCACTTTAAAAAGACCATTAGTTTTTTGTAAAAAAAATTGTTTTAAAAAAAAAACACATTAAACATGTTCTGATCATTTTACAAATATTTTAATATAGAAAATTAATTTTTCTTAGTTTTTTCTATACTTTTTTTTGCTCTTTTCTTTTGGGTTGTTTGCGTTACAGCTGATGCTCTTTCAAGCAGAACAGAAAAATATTGTATTCTGGCCTTGTAAACAACCTAAACAGGTTTTATGTATTCTAGAATTGCAATGTGCAAATGTTGAATAATATTGTTATGAAACATCTGTTCATCAGCAGTGTATGTACAAGCTTAATATATGGCTGCCAAGTTCTAGAAATATGTCTGTTGTTGTTGCAATGAAAATCTTGACAGTATTACATTACCTTCGAAAGCCACCAGTGATTGTCACAATTGCGTCTGGCACAAATTCACAAATAATATTCTTTACCAAGTGCTCAACTGCGTTCGCTTCCATCTTTGATACGTAGTTAATGATGTCCTCATAGTAAAGTAATACTGCAAGTCAATAAGATTTCATGACATAAAGTATATTCACTGATTATAATAGAAAATTCAAAAAGAGGCTGGCAGTGGGGCCAAACTTTACCGTAAAAACTTTGGTGTAAACCAATACAATCCTATAGCACTGAGTAATTAGCAAAATAATTTAATAATATATGGATTATAAAAACACTCTATTACAACACATTTCAGGGAATAAATTCACCTTTATCATGTCATAATTCAGACTTATCAAACTGTTTTTTGAACTGATGAAGGCAAATTTAGTCCCTGATACAAATTGTAATATAATGTTTTTATATCCATATATTATTAAAGTATTTTGCCAATTTGTTCCCTCAATATTTTACAATAGGTTTTTATTAGCTTGGTCCCAATGCAGGACTTTATCTAGAAATCTTCATTTCTGAGGATCAAAGCCTGGAGTGTGGAGGTTCTTGGAGCATCAGTTTACCCCCTTTGGAGAAATTTCAGTTGGTTGTCACTTGTACAAATGGTACCAGATAGGCAGATACCCATCCCAATTCTTTTAGTTGATGTTTTTACCATATTGCCCTTTTTACCCAGAAATGTACTTAAACTGACTGGTTTCAATACATGTAGGTAGATTGAAGATACATAGTAACATACTGTCAGCAAACTGTGTTTATTAAAAAAAAATCTTAATTTTAAATAATCTTTCTTCAGGTATTTCTGACAAAAAAAAAACATTTTGGGCCTCATGCATGAAAACTGTCTAGTTCTAAGACTTTCTTTGTTGCCCATAACAACCAACCAAGGTTCCCCTTTAATTTCATTTAGTGATCTGAAAAAATAAAAAAATTCTATTGGTTGCAGGGCAGAAAAGACACAATACCTAGAAAGTTTTCATACATGTCCCCCTTTGTGTCACTTATGCAAATTTTTCAAATAAATTTCACTTATTTGAACACTATCATTCTGATGATCACAACTTTGTCTGTTACTATGTAACATTCCTGTACACCAAAGGAAATGTGTACATATAAAAAAGGAAAATCACAATAATGCACCATAATACATCAAAAGAAAGCGTCTAAACGCAATGCTTTCAGTGGGTTTTTTTTAAATCTAAAACACATTTACAAAAAACAAGCATTACTGTCAATTTAAAGTTTTCTAAATCTGTAACTGATCAGCATATGAAATACTAAGAGCATCAGATACTACAGTTTTACCAAAGTAATATTTCCTTGCCGTGCCAATGGCTACCATGCTGTTTTAAATTTTTAGGGGCCCGCACAGGCTTCACTGCAAAATGAAGGGGGGTTGGGAATCCCCAGAAAAGATAATTCCTGTAAGTATGTATATTTTATGTAGATCTGAATTTTCACTTTTTTAAAAAGAAGGTTTAATTGTTACTTGAGTAGCCAGACAAGTAGAATTAGAAATTGAATTGTATTTAGACAGTGGAATGTCAGACATTAGTAATCAAGGCATGCCCCATAAATGGGCGAATTTGATTTTTAACAAATGGGAATTTGTTTTGAATTTCAGGGAAAAATTCGATTCTGAAAAAATCGAATTTGGGGGATTCGCGGGAAGAGTTGTTTTTTTAATTAAAAAGCTGCGAGCACATCCGTTTTCATGGGGCAAAGCCAGGGAGGAAGAAGGGGAAAACCCCACAAAAACAGTGCAAGATGCAGCCAATCAGAAGACCAGGCGGGATCTGTGATCGTCACCGCACTATATAAGTCCTGGCGCGAAGCTGGGGAAAGCTCATACCCGCACTCACAGTACTGATTATAGGAAGGTGTCTAGTCCAACGGCTGCTCATGATATCTCTTACTAATGAACTCATTTTTTATACAGTCATTTTTGGGGGTGTACAGCTTGTCTCAGAGACTGCTTCTCTTATGTTCAAATTCTGATTTGTGGGTAATGGAACTGAAGTCCAGTGTGTCATCCAATGCAGCTTCATAATACATTTTAATTCTATCGCTCAGTCTTCATGAGCACATTGAATGTCCAAGGGTTATCTAAGCCTGATCTGATGTATTCAGTTAGAGAAAAAGCGTTTTACAATCCAAAAACCACTGTCATTTTTTTTGGTTGCTCATTTCTTTTGCGCAATTTTAGATCCAATGGTTATCTAAGTATTTTCTGCAGTGATTCATTAAAAGAAAGGTTTTTTTTCACACCCCAAAGAAAGAAATGTTGCCTCTAGCATAATATCAATATCCTGAAGGTGTAATTACGATTTTTTCTGTAGTGTGTTCCGTAAAAACCACACCGTTTTAACATGCTGAAAAGCTGGTAATTGTTGGCAGCACATTTCTTTTTGTGCAATTTACATCCAGGGTTGACTAAGTATTTTTTCTGCAGTTGGGTGGGTATTCAGTAAAAGAGAGTGTTTTCGAAACCGCCAAAGAAGAAATTTTGCCTTTAGCATAAATTCATATCCGAAGTTAATTAAGGCCAGGTTTGTGTTTTATATTCAGTAAAATACCACAGTGTTTTTAAACGGCAACATACAATTATATTTTCCTTGCCTGTTTGTGGGAGCGCAATTTATATCCAAGGAGTTACCAAGCTTGTTATGGGCTCATTAGGAGTCAAATACAGGTTGTGAATTTATCAAATACAGATATCTTCATTAAACAGAGTCTGTACATTTTAGAACAAACAGTATGTCAGACTAGAGAGTAGCACTAGGCCCTCTTCACAATGCGAGTCGGCAGTGGCACAAAACATTCCTGGAGCAAGGCACAGGTCCCGCAGCATAGCAAGTGGACGACGCAGCAGGGGTCCACTCAGTGAGGCCCAGAACTTGCCGGAGACATCTAGCCGGCCATCGTGTTGTTCAGCAACCCAATGGTTTTCTTTGGATTGGTTGACTAGGTCATCCACTTCCTCCCAGATGGACATCTGACAAACCCAACCAAGAGTCGGTGGGAACGTCAGACACGACCCTTAGTTGGCATGGCCCGGGAGCGGGTCAGCGTGGCGGCCCTCACCCTGTTCTCAACCCGCCTTCTGTCACATCCGTTCCCTCAACCAGAGATCTACTTATTTGGTCTGGTCAGGGGCCGGCACTATACGGGCAAAGGATGAACAATTTGAGGGGGGGCGGGTCAGCATTTATTTGGGCAGCGAAAAAATTTTGGGCCAATATCCCCGGGTTCAGTTTTTGGGCCGGAAAAGGGTATAGTTTGTGGGGGAAAGGCATGGGGGGTTAAATGTTAGGAAGGGGTCAGCCTCTGCATACCAAACTGGTAAATAAGGACAGCAGGGGCCCGATAAAACCCAACCAAACCCGGAATAAAGTAGCCACCCCCACTTGGGAGCCGGGTGAATCAAGGGCCTTCATCATCGAGGAAAAAGGGGTGCGCAGCGGGCGCCTCGGGCAGGGGTTGCGGGCCCCCAAGGGTTTTTTTGGCCGGAGTCAGCGGGGGAAGCGGGCAGGGGGTGAGGTCAGGACCCAAAGACCAGGGGGTAAAAAACCCCCTTGCAGGCCAAGAAATTAGTGGCCCCGGGGCCAGCGGGAAAGGGGGCCCAGTAGTAGTCACTCAGTGCGGAGCGTTGGCAGTAAAATCAGATACTCGGCGGTGTGGCACCCTTTTCGGGGGAGGACCCGAATAGGGTAAATGTAGAATCGGGGGGGCCCGGGAAAGTGAAGCGTGGCCGGGGAGCTAACTTTAGCACCATGGCCCTGCGTCAACAAAAGGAAAGCGTCACCAACCCGGGTTACCGGGAAAAACGGGGGCCAGATGTGGGGGGCCCACCCCTCCCCGCAGCAGCACAGCCCCCAAAGGGAAAGCATGGCCATTGAAAGCCATTTCAAGGCTCCACCACTTCTGCAAAGGGAGCTGTTTCTTTTTTTTGCCATCATCCCCCGGGTTTCCAAAAGCTCCTGCCCTCCCCAACCATGGCGCTAGAAATTTTCCCAACAAGGCGTTTTGGCAAAGAGCCCACCCTATGCATCCAACCATCCTAAGGGTGCAGAACTGACGATGTTTCCTGTCCAAATTTTTTGGTGATCCCGTCCCTCCCTTTCCAAATGGGGACCCCTGAAACCTTTCGGGGAAACTAATGGCTTTTGCCGAGAGGGGAGATTCCAAGCCGAATTTTCTTTCCCAAAAAGGGAAAGTCCCCAAGCACTTCACAAATATGTAAACAGAAGGTGGGCCGTCCTTGATTTATGGGTTTGGGTTTCCAAAGGGTGAAACCGGCACGCCCCCGGGCCGGAGCGGGTAACTAGGGTCGGGGCCAGTAAAAGTCCTTTACGGCCCACTGGGGGAATGTGCTTCCCCGGGCCCCGGCACACCAACAACTTTGGACAGGGGACACCGCTTTCTTCTCCATGTTGTCAAAAATTCTGCTCCTGCCCAAAAGTCCCCTCCTCCCCCCTCCACCACCCCCCAACCCCACCATCCCCAGCCTCCAAAAATGCTGTTTTCCCTCATACCACATGTGTAGGGGACAGTGGTGGGCACGCAATTTTTTTCCCGCACCTGGCTTTCCTCGGCGAAAAGAAACCCCACAGGGGGGAAATGCTCCGCGGCATGCACCCGAAAACGAAGTGTGGCCTTTTTTCCGCGCCAACCCGCCAAAAACGGGAAACCCTGGTGACGGGCAATGGGGAGGAAAAATGGGGTCTGCGCTGGTCCAAAGCCCCGCATGGTGCAATTTTTTCAAAAACTGATTTTTGAAAAGGTTTTTCCCGAAGTCCTTTTCCCCAGATCTTCAAAAAGATTTTGAAAAAGGGCCCGGGAAAATGTGCATGCACTTCTCCAATTCCCACAAAGCCAGGAAAACCCCTCCTCGAAATTTCAGGCGGGAGAATGGCCCTCCCCCCAACACACCTGAAAATGCGTGTTTCCCCCCCGTTGGGAAATTTCCGCCTGCACATTTGGACTGAAATGGGAAAGAACAAAAAAAGGGGCCAAAAACGATTTTTTGATGAAACCCGCAGACAGAATTTCTCCCCCCTTTTAAAAAATTTTATGTCAGCCATGGCAGCTCATGCGTGACACCTGCCGTTTGCTGAGGCCATTCATGTAGGCCATGTTATTTGTCACTCGCCAGACTACGGGATGAAATAACGTCATTCCACGCTTCATGTGCTGGAACAGATGCTGAAAAATCTGTCTGGGCAGGGACTGGAGACGTGGCGACTACATCTCGCGGCCACATGAGTCCAGTGGGACTGAACTGGAGGAGAGAGGAGGACATTGAGCAGAAGCATTGTCCTGGTGAAATGAGTGTAATTTCTACCCAGCTGACAAGAGAGGAGTAGCAGGAGCAGCAGGAGGAGGTAGATGGATGAGAAGACGAGGCAGATGACCCGCAAGCACCGTGGCAGTATACAGTGGAGATGGAGGCAGGAGTCCCTCGATCACTTGTGCAGATGGCCCGCAGCATGCTTATTTGCCTGGCTAGTGACAGCCGAATAGTCACATCCTAGAGGGATGACTTCTGGCTCTCCACCCTATTGGACCCTCGCTACCAGTCCAAAATGGGAGCCTTTTTCTCAGCTGTTGAGAGGGAGGACAAACTAAAATACTATAGGGAAATCCTCCGTAGTCAGTTAGCCACTGCCTATGTGCGGCATCGTCCCTCCTCTGACAGGTCTGACCGCGGGGTTCCCAGCCTCAGTTACACTGCCGGGGGGCTGCGGGGTAAAGGGGGGTGGTAGGAGCGTAACCACTCCATCAGCAAAACCTAAATCTGGAGTCACTGATGAGAGCTTCCTTAAACCCCCATGAGGGGGGCAGTCTCAGCAGCAGCAGACCTTAGCATCCCTAACCAACGGGTGGTGGCCACTAGCAGACTCTGCCCCCCATTAGAAACCCGGGGACTACGGGGCAGCCAAACGGGAGTGTGGCCGCAACTTGCCGAGTTTGCAGGAGAAGCTGTCCCCCCCCGGGCCATATGTAGCATCAAGCGGGTGTTCAGTGGGGCGGGGCCATCGTTACCGCAAGGAAACCCTTGCCCACGGAAAGGTGGAAAACTGACCTTTGTAAAATGAATCAAGCGGGATCGGCCGGGATTTCCACACACTAATGCCTTAGGCGTCAGATTACATCAGCCAACGCCTCAAAAAAATTTGGGAAAAAATGATCTGGATTAAAACTCCCTGCCCCGCCACTTTTCTGATCCGCCACCCTCAAATGCCACACACTGCTGACAGTTTCTCATCTGCCCCCAACATCTTTACCAGGACGGAATTTCCCCCCCTCCACACTGTCATTGTCCCTCTTGACCTCATGCGCTCTGCTGTTGCGCCCCGGACATCCACACGTGTTATTGGCCACTCCTGACCTCATGCTGCTGTTTTGCTGCTGCGGTCAACTCCACACCCTTCATTGTGAAACCTTTTCTGACCTCATGCTGCGCTGCCGTCCCCTCCACCTCTGCAGGGGCCCTCTTTTGGCCTACTACTTTTTTGCCACCTCCAAATGTCATTGTGCCACTGTCTGACCTCATGCTCGCTGGGCGCTGCCGGAAAAACTCCACACTGTTCATTGTGCCATTCGGGGCCTACTACGTTTTTGCCCCCTCCAAATGCATTGTGCCACTGTCTGACTTCTGCGCGCGTCGCTGCCGGACCACACACTGTGTCATTGGCCACGTCCCCACGCGTTTGGGGCTGCTGCCGTGACCTACACACCTGTCCTTTGTGCCACTCTGTACCCTACTCCTTTTTTTCCCACCTCCAAAGTCTTTGTCCACTTCTGCCCTCATCTGCTACTGGGCCCGCCGACCTCACACTCTGTCATTGTGCCCTTCTGACCCACTGCTGCGTGGCTGCGCCATCCCTACACACTGTTTCTTTTTGCCACCGGGGCCTGCTCCTGTTTTTCCCAAACCCCCCCATCCCAAATGTTCATTGTGCCTTGTCTACCTCTCTGCTGCTGTGCTGCTCCCTTCACCTCCACACTCTTCACTGGCCACTCTGGGCCAACGTTGTTGCCACCTTAGCCCTCACTTGTTTTTTTTCCCCCCGTCGCTGCCATGACTTTATCACACTTTCCCCCTCAGTTTTTTGGTCATTTTGCCCTCTTAATGCCCCCAAATTTTATATGAAGCGATTCTAAGACGCGGCAGTCATAGTGTCATACAAAACCAACATTTTTATAAGACCAAAACCAACTCCCCGCATATTTTTAAACAAGGCACAACGTTCTAAAGCACCCTTTCAGGGTCTGGCAGCCTGAAATAGCTGTTTTTTAAAAGGATTCGTCCCAAGTAATTCGGACCCAAACGAAATTTTTCGAAAATTCGCGAAGTCGGGAAACGAATTTTTTTAGAAATTCGCCCATCTCACATTCATAGAAACCCTATTTTATGTGAAGGCCAATTATGGCATTGCTGCACCTTAGGGATACAACTTAAACTAAAAACCTTCTAGGCTGGTTTTAATTTCCAGCTAGATCAGTCAATTAGCATAAAGATTGCGCCTTGTAAAATCCAGACTCCTGTTGGATAAACTGATCAAGAGATCTGTTCACTTTTAGGCTTAATACATTCCAACTGGGTCTACCCTACTGATAGTTTTGTCAGATTATCAAGGATTTTTGTGGATTTCTGCAAAAATGGTGTGGGTGGAGCAAGTTACTAGTAGATCTAGAAGGTGTTGTACAAACACTGCATGCAGATGAAAAAACACCCACAAGCAGCTGGCAATGGCCACACAAGTTTGCTGAAGTACTGATATCATCAGCAATCTTGTTTTGTCATCAGTGGGTGTTTCTAGGTGTACTATCATCTATGTGCAGCTACCAGAATGTTGGGCCGTACCTTATGAAGGTACCGTCTTATGAAGAAAATTTGTCAACTATCAAACATATTTGCTAGGTAGTTCTCAAATATGTTCAGTATATAGTCTAATTCTGTGCTCTATAGTAATGCAAAATCCTCTTACTCCATCTAAACTGGGTTTCTAAATTTTGCTTTGTTTTCAAGAACACTTGACAACAATCCACCAAGACAAATTTGCCAAGGTTGGGTGAATTGTGAATTTAATATGTCCGAATAGCTGACTATATGAACTACCCCATGTTTCCCTGAAAATAAGACAGTGTCTTACATTCATTTTTGCTCCTAAAGATGAGCTAAGACTTATTTTTAGGGCATTTTTTTTTTCTATGAACACTAATTCCCATTTATTGTTGAATAAAACATCAATATGTATTAATATACTGTAGTGATTTCATCACAAACATCAGCATAAGCAGCCAAACTCTGTATTGCATAAAAAAATGCATTATGTCTTATTTTGGGGGAAACAGGGTATAATTTAAGGTGGAGATAATTATATGATTCCAATATGTCTACAGAAATGATATAATACGATTCCATCAGGTATAGAGTAATGATGTGATATAAATCCACCCTTTCTATAGGACTAGCAGCTTCATCCAATCACCCAAATAGTTAAATTATGAAGGTGGTGAATGAGATAGGTTACCTAGCTGGTAGATGTTGTATAAATGTTTATCCAGTCCTTTAAGAAGTTAGAGTAGATCTGGTTTTATTGTCTAACAGTTCTATTTTATTTGTTCTTTGTTGTTTCAGTGAAGGCTTTACATGTCATTGCACTTGGCTAAATGGAAATGAATGTGGATTGAATTATATTTATTTAGTGGACGTTTGACAGCTGTGTACATTTTCAACCTCACGTGCCAGACATACTTTAAAGTATTGAAAATTACATGGTTACTTATATATAGTTTGTAAGCTGTCAAAGTGGCTACAGGATGTGTCTTGCACGTAGTGATTACTGAAAAACACAGCATGACGTTCTGCAGAACAGTAAGAATTTTTTGAGTTGCGTCAGGTCTCAGGAGTCTCACATGCATAAGTTTTGCAAGATTTAAAGAATTTTATTTAACTTTGAACCTTGTTTACCATCAATTAAAAAAATTGTAAAAAGAGCCAAATATATATCCATTTCCATAGACTTCAGACATTTAGTACATGATGTTTAGTATTCTTTACATGTTGTGGATTGTCAGCCTACGCAGGCCGTGCCCTATCTCCCTCTTTACCTATTGTTAGGCATCTATTGTTACCATTGTACTTTGTTTAACATATGTTCTGCATTTAACCCCCCTCAAATGTACAGCGAACTAGAATTAAAATTTAATATAAATAATTATTTCAGTCCATGTGTTTTTATGTCATCTAGTATCACTATAGCAACTGTTTCTCTACAAGGCTGATAGAGGTAGGTACTTTGCACTTATGAGTCCTTTGCTATAAAAGATATTAATAATAAGAACAGATTCCCCAGTTTTGCATTGCTAAGCTTTAAATCCTTTTTATTTTTTTTAAATTTCTAATGCCTGAGCCCCTTTTGTACCTTTTCTGCATCTTCGTAAACCCAAAGAAAATGAAAAAAATTTTTTGGAAAAAAAAACTGAAAAAGAAACTTAAAAAAGTTAATGAAAACAGGGGTTCAAAACCGATACATAACTGTGCAGGACCCAAGCGGGTAATGCATGATGAAGGGAGTCACTACCACCTGGTCAGAGCTTTTGTTCACGTGTTTTTTTTTTTTTCACTTCAAGAGCCCATTTTAACTTCGTGTTTGGGTCTTTTTGTTTAGAAAAAACTGTATTTTTGTTTTTTAAATTGGTTCTGTAAAAAATTTTTTGGTTGGGAATAGGAAAATGCGGGAAAACCCCAAATCCCAATAGTAAGGTTATAAATTTGGGTTTTAGAAAATACAGTTGTGGAAAAAAAAAAATTAAAAACCCTTAAATCATTAGTGTAGGGTATAAAAATACACAGTATACCAAAAAACGTAAACCACACAATCATGTAAACTTGAATGGCGTTATGAAAATCTTCATAAATTTTGAAAATAAAAGTAATAATTTTACATGATTGTGTGGGTATATACGTATTTGGTATCAATTGGTTGTTAGTCAGCATGGTGCACCACATGTAAACATATAGCTGCCACCCTTTTTACCCTTACATTGTTATTGTAATAAGTGTCACCTTCCTCTTGGTTGTAAGCTTTAAAGGTTGACGGTTTTATGCTTTTGGAAATTCCTCTGTAGTATTGTGGCTTCTCTACATAGTGGTGTGAATCGATTCTTCTCTAATGTGCAGTTTTTTGCTAAGAAATTACCCCCCACCCACCCTCATGGATAGGGTTTATTCATCTGCACCTGTGAAACGTCTCCCATTTACCACTGGGGCTTTATTTGCTTTCTGCTGGGATCATTTTTGGTCTAGGATTGAAGCTGTAAGTATGGCTGTGTTTTAAAGTTCCATGAAATGTACCATATAATGTATTGAGAAACCAAATAAAAAGGGGAAAAAAATCCAACTGCACTATTGTTATTTTTGTTTCATTTGTAAAAAGTCCCTCATATTGCACCAAGGCCGCCGATAGGGCAGAACTAGGGGTACTCCCATACAGGAAAGGGTGGATTCAGGCCGAATTGTGAAATTGTGAACAGGCTTTGGTCCACAAAGGATAGCAACCCAAAAAACAAAAAAAAAAGCCTTGTGAAGTGCTGGCAGAAGCTGGTAAGATTGTGTATTTTTCCCAGTGAAAAAAAGGCCCGTAAAACATGGGGTGAAAGGCCACTTGCCGGAAGAAGCCCTTACCCCAAAAAAAAAATATAAAGCCAATTTTTGTTTCAAATACACAGGAACAAAGACCAAAATTTTTGGGACATGCCCTATGGTGATAAAACTAAAATTAAATGTTTGGCCATAACAACCAGTTACTTGGAGGAAAAAGGGGGGAAAGCTTGGAAGATAAAAACCCATCCCATGGTGAAAACATGGAGTGGGCATCCATGTAGAATTGTTTGCTGCAGAAGGACTGTCATTCACAAAAAAGATGGCATCATAAGGAAAGAAAATTTTGTGGCAATCTGAAGGAAAAATTCAAACTTTAGCCAGGAAGTTAAAGCGTGGGTGGAAATGGGCTTCCCAAAAGGGGCAAAGACCCATAGTAAATGGTTAAAGGGCCCAGGGATAATGAACCAATGTTTTGGAATGGCCATCACAAACTTGTCTCAAACCTATTAAAATTAGGGCAAAGCTGAAAAAGGCGGGGCAAGCGGAACCTCAAAAATGGCTCAGTTACACCAGTTCGTCACCAATATTGTGAGAAGCTTGTGGAAGGAACTAAAACATTGACCCAAGTCAAACATTTAAGGGCAATACTATAAAAAGCTAATTTAAAAAAAAAAAAAAACTCTTAAGGGAAACGTACAATGTAATGTGTGGCAGCAAATTTCATTTCCATCAACAGCACCACATCTTCCTCCCGCAGCAGCTCTCTGTTATGTACTGTGATTCCCCCTGCTCCAAAAACTTACTAGCAGCCCAAAGCCGGGGATTTTTTCGGCTTCTCAGTTAAAAAATTTTTGTAGTACCCCGGGCAAAGGTACTTTGGGGGTGTGGTTATTCACATTGGTGCTATAAAATGCCTTTAGACCTTTTTTTTTGGTAACTAGTTATACTATTTTTTTTTTTAAAAATAAATGTTATTTTATTTTTCCAAAAAAAAAAAACATGAACGTTTAAGTCAGCATGGAGAACCAAGTAATCAATAATGTAAGTATAAGGGAAAAAACCGTTAAACGAGCCCTGAAAAATCATTTCGTAAGAATCTTCTTTTTACCATAAGTACAGTAAAGGAAAAAAACGGACCATTCAAATCTTTTATAAAAATTTACATTTCGATTAGCAGTATCCCACATTTGTCTGAATCGTTCAAGTAAAAAAAAAAGATAGATTGGGTTTGTTTGGGGTAACAACAGGGGTTTTCTAATTCTTCTACTTTTCAATTAAAGAAAAATGGATTTTGGCCGCAGGCCATCTCTTTTATTAGAAAAGCTAGATGAGGTGGGCCAACAAAACACCTTGAGTGGTTTTGGGGTTTGTTTGCTAATTACCTCTGCTATTTTAAGGGTGTTTTGGAAAATTTCCAGTAAAAAGCT